>CAUYON010210222.1:0-10704 GCA_963573935.1 Arctocebus calabarensis | reverse complement strand
TATATATCCAGAAGACCAAAAATCACATCACAATAAAGATATCTGTACCAGAATGTTTATTGCAGCCCAATTCATAATTGCTAAGTCGTGGAAGAAGCCCAAGTGCCCATCGACCCACAAATGGATTAATAAATTGTGGTACATGAATACCATGGAATACTATGCAGCCCTAAAGAAAGATGGAGACTTTACCTCTTTTGTGTTTACATGGATGGAGTTGGAACATATTCTTCTTAGCAAAGTATCTCAAGAATGGAAGAAAAGTATCCAATGTACTCAGCCCTACTATGAAGCTAATCTATAGTTTTCATATGAAGGCTAAAACCCAGTTATAGCACAAGAAATGGGGAAAGGGGCAAGGGTGGAAAGGGGAGGGGAGAAAGGGAGGATGGGTGGAGGGAGGGTAATTGGTGGGATCACACTTACGGTGTATCGTACAAGGGTACAAGTGAAAATTACTAAATGCAGACTATAAATGTCTTCATATAGTGATTAAAAGGCCATGAAGGCTATGTTAAATAGTTCAATGAAAATATTTCAGATTGTATATAATGTTAGCACATTGTGCCCCATTATTGCACCAATGTACACAATTATGATTTAATTTAAAAAAAGAAAAAGAAAAAAAAGAAATTTATTTTGAATAACATTATAGTATTTTCACAGAATCTAATATTGTACCACTAATCAAACTTAATGCTCCTAATTATGAACGTTATTTAGAAACATAAAAGTATTTATAATGTATTATGTTTTTAAAGTGTACAACTAGATATACCAAAATATTTCAATTATGTAAAAGATACTTTTCTGTGCACAAAAATTACAAAATAATGTTATACAGAAAAAGTTATGGTAAGGTGGTAATATTTTTGATTAATGTTTTTTTTCCTTTTTATCACAATTGACTTTAACATGACTATTTCTATTGTGTTTCATTTAAAACTGGGGAAAATAGAAAATTATGTAGTGTGTATGATCCCTATCCTTGGTGAACTTAAGAATATGGCACATACATTAAACATTTAAATAAAGTGATTCAATAAAGCAAAAGATTCAGCCATCATTTATTCAATGAGTTTTAATTAATATACATAGTATATTATGCACCAATAACATACATATGTATAGTGGTAAGTGTTGTATAGAAAACAAATAAGCATGAGGCCTTTGGGGAGCAGTCAAGAAATAAATTTCAAGTTCTATATCCAGCTTTTGGTCCTTTACTTTTAATTCTAGAATTTCTAGTGTTTTGTTTGGAAACATATTCCTGTAACTCGGTACCCCCAGCAATAATTCCTCTTATTTTCTGATATTTGGAAGGAGATTTGGCTATTTATAAGAACAAACTAATTACAATCTAGTTTTACTTGCCACAGTGAAACTGAAAACTTTTCTTGTCAGTTTTTTGAAGGTAATCTGTTACATTTGTTATTTACCTGAAAATGTTAGCATTTTGATGCTGGTTGAGAAAGACATGAAAAAGGCTGATCTTGAACTCCTGAGCTCAAGCAATCCACCCAACTCAGCCTCCCATAGTGATAGGATTACACGTGTGAGCCACTGCACCTGGCCTGGCTGTTAATTCTTGACATTTTTTTTTGGCATTATATAGGTGATACAAAGATAATGGCACATAGAATGTGCAAGAAAAGTCAAAGATAAGTGATGTTTCTAAGTGGCTTAGGGAAAAGAAAAAAAAGATGAGAGGAAGACAAGAACAAAAGATATGCTTGCCCCCTAAAGTCTCATTGCCTTAAACTCTCAAATTGCAGCTTCATAACTATTAACATAGTCTAAACGAGATAGAGAAGAAAATTATTCTTGGTTTTCAGTCACTGGGCCTAGAAAACAATGGAATTGATATTAATTAGGCACCTAATATATCCAAACATTTTTATGTATGTTATCTCATTTAATCTTCATCTAAACCCAGAAAGGGAGAAATTGTATTCTGTATTTGAGAATGAGAAAAGAAAGACTCAGTCAACTAATTTGGTAAAAGTTATACATTTAGAACATTGCAGAAGAGATACATAGAAAAAGATGTATTTAAAAAGCATCATAGCAAATGAAAATTAATTTAAATATTTTATTGAGCACCTACCATGTGTCAAGTACATTGCTAAGCACTGAAATTTAATAAATGTTGATTGATGATATTACTTGAAGGTAGAATCACATTAAATAAAAATATATATTTTAAGTGTAAAAATATATATTTTAAGTGCTTGTGTAACCACTAAGATCTTAAACCAAAAAGTATAACTAATAAGCAAATAGAGATGATGAAATGAAACTATTTTTTAAATATATAGTTATACAAAAGTAGATAATAAAACAAAAAGGGAAAACAGAAAATGTGGTGAATAGAAAACAAAAAGCAATATTGACAGTTATAAACCCAATCATGTCAGTAACATAAATGGTTTAAATATTCTCATTAAAGGATACAGTTTTCAAATTGGAACAAAACCTCATCTTATCTATATGACATCTACAAGAAATCCACTTTAGAGATAATGACAGTGGTTGAAAAATGGGTAAAAAACCAAAATATACAAACACTAATAGCTGGAATGATATACTAATATAAGACAAAGTAAGCATTTGAAAAAGTACACTACCAGGGATAGAAATGGACATTTTATAAGAGTATATGACTGATTCATCAATGGGACATAAAAAATCTAAATGTCCAATTTAATAACAGAATGCTAACATATATAAAATGATAATTGATAAAAGTGAATATAGAAATGGGAAAAAGAGCACAACTCCTATCTCAATAAATGACATAAAATGGCAAGGGAGAAAAATTTGTATGTTTGTGGTTATAATTTTATTCTTTTTTCCCAATAACATTGGATATTTATCGATATAGACAGAACAATGAAAAATAGATACTTCTTTCATTTGAAATTTAGTTTGTTCTTTGCTCCCTACTTTCTTCTTCTTTTTTTTTTTTGTAGAGACAGAGTCTCACTTTATCGCCCTGGGTAGAGTGCTGTGGCGTCACACTGCTCACAGCAACCTCCAGCTCTTGGGCTTAAGCGATTCTCTTGCCTCAGGCTCCCGAGTAGCTGGGACTACAGGCGCCCGCCACAGCGCCCGGCTATTTTTTTGTTTTGCAGTTCGGCCGAGGCCGGGCTTGAACCCGCCACCTTCGGTATATGGGGCCGGCGCCCTGCTCGCTGAGCCACAGGAACCGCCCTGCTCCCTACTTTCTTATGGTGTCAATTATTTAAGTTAAAGGGAAGCTCCAGCATATTGGCAAGAAATATAGAACATTTTTTATTTGGTATTACCGCCTGCCAGAATTTGATTAAATACTACAAGCCCAAACATATTCTCTTCAG
The DNA here is from genome assembly GCA_963573935.1 of Arctocebus calabarensis. Lineage (NCBI taxonomy): Eukaryota > Metazoa > Chordata > Mammalia > Primates > Lorisidae > Arctocebus > Arctocebus calabarensis. The sequence continues at coordinate 7,345 of CAUYON010210222.1, read as the reverse complement.
CAGTGTAAGCTAAAAAGTTAATGCAGTCACAATTTGTACCTTCAAAAGTCTATTTTTACTTTTCTCTATCTTACTGATGTTTGTTAAAAATAATATCTGTGTATGTATTCTTAGCCAGGGATTACTTTTTTGAAGTATATTATTTTTAAACAGTAAATAGTATTGGCATTGTTTTAAGAAGTAGGTACATATTTTTATAGACTCCTTAGTCTACTATTTATTTACTTTAAATGTGGGATGAATATTTGGGCTAGGAGTTAACAAACTATAATCTGCAGGCCAAATCTGACCTGCGATCTGGATTTTTAAAATAAAATTTATTGGAGTACAGCCATGCTCTTTTGTTTATGCATTGTCTATATCTGCTTTCACACTACAATGACAAAATTGAATAGTTGTAATGAAGAACTTATGGTCAACAAAAATAAAAATATTTACTATCTGGAGTTTTACAGAAAAAGTTTACCTAATTCTGACTTAGCCTGTCAAGTTTAGTCAAGAAGTTAATTTAAAAATGTCTGATTAACAAAGGAATATTATGTCTACAAATATACAAATTTAAGTATAACATGTGACAAAGTACATATGAGTACAAAATTCTGATTGGTATAGATCTGTTAATTATGAATTTTCTACCACAAATACACACAGACTTATGCACACTTGCATATGCAACACATACAATATTCAAGGCCAGTTATTATGTCATGAAAGTAGGAGGTAGCCATTAAAATTGTTTGAAATAGGGGAGCAGGGCAAGATGGATACCTAGGGGCAATTTTCATCAGAAGCTCATTCCAGAAGGAGCAAAAGTGGATTGAAGTGAAGTCAGAGTAGTTGAAATTGGGGGGAGTTGATCACAAAGATAAGAAGTCAAGGCATTCAAAAATCCCACTGAAACAAATTGTGAGGTCAAAGATGAGAAAAAGTAAGGAAAAGAACAGAAGACAATTACAGAATGGGTCAGGCTGGAGGAGTCTGGAGCCAAATAGAAGGGTAAGGGTGACACCTCTACCACGGGGGGCAAGGGTGCCTCTCTGCAAGCAACAAAACACAAGATCTATCACCCCATGGGAGACTCTTTTGAAGGACAAATAAGTCCTAATTTTCCTGAACCTAGGACTATCCTTCTCTGGGTCTCCATCCTGCCTGGTAGAATCATGAGCCATTTTGAGCAATGGGCAGTATCATTAGCCGCCATGGGAAAAAAGGGAGACTGACTCTAACACCAAAATATGTCTGGAGAGAACTTGGTAGGACCTCTTTTTCTTTGGTTGCCTGACAGACTACACCTTACAGAGGCCTGCTTCCCAGTGTCCATGTGACTCAGAGTGCTACTCAAGCCCAGACATCCTGGAGGGACAGTCCTACCCACAGGCCCCAGAAAGGTGAAGGAGCTTTGGTCCTTATCCAGCCCCCATAGCAACCAAGGAAGCAAGGGTTACAGAGACTACTGTTTCTGTCACCAGAAATCAGTGGGATCCTTAGATAACCATGGGAGGAAAGGGGGACAGGTCTTCCCCTCATAACATAACTGGTGGGAACTCTGAGAGACCTTTGCATTGTGTAGTCTGGTAAACTGAATGTTCTCTGTTGAGGAAGGAAATTGAGGTGGGGTCTCTCCTGGGTCTCCCTCCTGCTATGGAGGCTCTTTCCTTACCCTCTGAAGTAGCTTTGTCCAGCATCTGTGACCAGAAGGCTCCTCCTGGAGTTTTGGACCCAGATCCCATCATGCCAACTTGGAAAAGGTGAATACATTCTGCAAAAACCTGGGAAGCAGATGGCAAGCCAGAGATCCCCTTCCTCCAGTAACAAGCAATAGCCATGGTATTTTGAATCTGTTGTCTCTGGGACTTCAGCAAACACTGCAGCTTCTTTGTTTGAATCTGTAGGCATAAAGGCTGAATCTTTACCAAAAATGGTGTGGCTCACTATCCAGAAAGCACCACTGATCTAAGATTTTCTACTAGAGTTCCTGGCCCCAGCACCAATATGCCAAGCTTGGAGAAAGCAAGCCCAGTTCTTAGGGACCCTCACATCCTGACCCCCTCCCACAAGGTAGCTTTGGAAGGCATTGCAAGAAGAGAGACAGGTATAAGCAGCACATCATTTGAGCAGTCAGTGGTAAATGGGAGTGGCAAGCTCCATATCCTGAGGGCATCTGGATCTGACATTAACCTGCCAATTTTAGTGTTCAAACAGGTTTCCTGGGTTCTACCTAAGGAACCCTAACTACATTATCTCTCAATGAAAATTTAGAGAGTACCTAACATTCCAGGTTAAATAAAATTAAAATGTACACGGGGAGGAATTAGCAGAAGAACCCTGGCAAGATGAAAATTTAGAGCAGATAGACTCCCCTAAGATAATACATAAGAGATAGAGCTGAAAATGCCATACACAGAGAAATGGTTGGAATGACAGAAATAGAATTCAAAATATGGATAGAGGAGGAGCCGATGGTGGTCTGTAGCCAGTTTGCTGCAGAAGCTCCCATCCAGAAAGAGAGTTAAAGGACAGAAATTAAGCAAGAAAACCGATGCTTTGTATCTGAGCCAAAAGAGAAGGTGGGAGAACTCACATCGACCCTGCTGAGGTGATCTGCGACCCCAAGGACACAAACAAAAAGGTACAGAGCACATCACCAAGCAGATGGGAGTCCTCTCCACCATGAGAGAGGCTTGCAGTATACTCCATACCTCCATACAAACAAGTGAGCAGAGTTCAGATGTCCTCCCACTCTACCCCACAGGAAAGACCCTCTAAAAACCAGAATTCCATTCCCTACTAGGGTGCCACGGCCCTCTCCCACCAGGCATAAAACTGTATAAAACTGTATATATTCTCTACATGCACGTTTGAACTCCTGGCACTCCCTCCACTCTCACCCCAAGGTCTGGAGGCCTGTCCCCCATAGAGTCCAGATTCTTAGATATTTTCTCAAGGGTTATGAATGGGGCGCGGACTGTTGCTGATCTGTGCTGATTTTCCTGCTCGGCTGGGGAGTGGTGAGAGGAAAGTGAGCCAAGAGAAGGCCAGGATGGATAGGCGGTCCCCTGAGGCACAGACTACAGCTGCGGGAACAATGGCAGTGGGGCTCGCACCCCTGGGGATGTTTTGAGAGACACTCCCAGTCTCTCTGGGTGGCCAGGTGAAGCCAGGCAGCTTCTCCGGTGGCAGCAGAGCAGACTGACAACCAAGGGACAACCAAAGAGCTAGAAGGGTATGCCTGAGACGGTACCCACTGGGGCAGAGCATGAGGATAAGAATATACATAGAGTCAGCCGACTCCCAGGGCAGAGGCTGCTTTACTTAGCTTCAGATGCACCTGGCCCTCAGGGGATGAAAGCTGAGACAAAGGGCTGGAACTCACAGACTGAGTCAGACTTGTTTGCAGCCCAACATCTGATCAGAGGAAAATGACCATGACAGAAACAAATTCTGTAAACTTGTTCTGTTCTATCAGCAACATCAATCAGAGACAAGGCCAGAACTGAGTGAATTGCCCCAGCCCCTATCAAGTGCCCAGGTTGTCAGGCCTCACCTCCCCCTGCCAAACAGTGACAGGGAGTGGCAGACTGGCTGAGGAGCCACAAACCTCCCTGTACCCAGACAGGCACAAACTTCTGGAGCATCTTCTCATTGGAGGAAACTGGATCACAGCCCTGTGGGGTTATCACTGACTGGGTGTGACAGAGGGTCAAGGTGGGACAGGAGGCATCAACCTTCCCAGACTAATCTACTTGATGGGGGGGGGGGGCTTCCTGAGCTCACAGAGCACCGGAGTGAGTTATACTAGAGCTTGCAGCAGATCCCTGTTATCTAGTTGCCAGAGACTTTTTAATTCTTCCATTTGAGACTGGTGCTGGCTGGGACAATTGATTGGGACCTCTTCAACTGGGCCAATCATCTGAGGACTTTCCAAAGTAGTACTCTGGGTGTGTGGTAGTGGGAAGGTTTGATTTTGCTTTTCTAATTGTTGTCTGTGGGGGGTGCGGTGTCTTAACTGCTGGTATTTATCCACAGCTCAGATTTCAATCCAGAGTAACTGATTCTCTAGGGTAAGACAAAGACCAGCTGACAATAAGAAAGAGACACTAAACCCCACCACAACAAGAAGGTCCCCAGTTTCGCAAGCAGTAGCACTGTACAGGTCCTTGGCAAAACTCTACAGGAAAAGGTTTAGACACCAGTCCCAGCTTTCAAGCAAAGGACCGGTCAATCACTACTCTTAGAACCACCAGCCCAACTTGTCCTTATCTACACATACAGCCAAATGGTGCAAAATAATCATGGGGCAGAATCAACGGAAAAGCTCTGGCAACATGAACAACAAGAGTAGATCATCCCCCCAAGGTACAATTTGGCGGACACAAAAGATGATCCTATGCATAAAGAGATGGCTGAAATGTCAGATATTGAATTCAGAATTTGGATTGAAAACAAGATTGATAAAATAGAGGAAAAGGTGGATTTAGAAATTCAGGGTGCATTTCAAAAATTGTCTCAAGAAGTCAAGTAATTCAAACACCAAATGACCAAAGATTCTGACACATTGAGACCAGAAGTTGCAGCCCTCAAATATCTGAGAAACACAGTAGAATCCCTCAGCAACAGAATGGAGCAAACAGAAGAAAGGATTTCTGACATCGAAGACAAAGCTTTTGAATGTTCCCAAACCTACAAAGAGGAAGAGAAGTGGAAGGCAAAAGCGGATATTTCTCTCAGACAGCTGTGGGATAACTTGAACAAAACCAATATTCACCTTATAGGGATACCTGAAAACGATGAAGTGTTGTCACAAGGCACCGAGTCTCTTCTTTATGAGATTATGAAAGAGAATTTTCCACACCTGTCAAGAGATTCTGAAATTCAGATAGCAGACAGTTACAGGACCCAAGCAAGAGGCAACCTGAAAAAGATATCAGAAAGGTACATCATAATTAAGTTTACTAAAGTTAATATGAAGGAGAAAATTTTGAAAGCAACCAGATGCAAGAAATCTATAACCTACAAAGGGAATGATATTAGAATAACTGCAGATCTTTCTGATCAAACTTTTCAAGCTAGAAGAGAATGGTCATCGAGTTTTAATCTCTTAAAACAAAATAACTTTCAACCCAGGATCCTGTACAGCTACACTGAGTTTCATTTATGATGGAGAAATTAAATTCTTTAATGACATCCACATGTTGAAGGAATTTGCTATAACTAAACCAGTTCTCCAGCATATTCTCAAACCTATTGTCCAAAATGACCAGTGTAATCCTGCACCACAAAAATAAACTCACCCAGAAACTTTTTATCAAATTTCAACTTCCACAGTGATGATAGGATTAAAAATGTCCACTGGACTTTCTAAAGATTTATCATTATTTTTGGAATAGAAGGGACATTTCTTAAATTAATAGAGGCCATCTACAGCAAACCCACAGCCAATATCATATTGAATGGAGTTAAATTGAAATCAGTTCCACTTAGATCAGGAAATAGGCAAGGTTACTCATTGTCTCCATTTCTCTTCAACATAGCAATGGAAGTTTTAGCCATTGCAATTAGGGAAGAAAAGGAGATCAAGGGTATCCACATAAGAACAGAAGAGATTAAACTTCATTCTTTGCAGATGATATGATTGTATATTTGGAAAACACCAGGACTCCACTACAAAACCTTTAGAAGTGATCAAGGAATACAGCAGAGTCTCAGGCTACAAAATCAACACCCATAAATCTGTAGTCTTTATATATACCAATAATATTCAAGCCAAAAAAAGAGTCAAGGACTCTATCCCTTTCACAGTAGTATCAAAGAATATGAAATATTTGGGAGTTTATCTAACAAAGGATGTGAAAGATCTTTATAAAGAGAACTACAAAACTCTAAGAAAAGAAATAGCCGAGCATGTCAGCAAATGGAAAAACATACCATGCTCATGGCTGAGAAGAATGAACATTAATAAAATGTCCATACTACCCAAAGCAATATACAATTTTAATGCAATTCCTATTAAAACTCCATTGTCACATTTTAAAGACCTTGAAAAAATAATACTTCATTTTTTATGGAATCAGAAAAACCTCGAATAGCCAAGACATTACTCAGAAATAAAAACAGAGCAGGAGGAACCACACTACCAGACCTGAGACTGTACTATAAATTGATAGTGATCAAAACAGCATGGTACTGGCATAAAAACAGAGATAGATATATGGAACAGAATAGAGAACCAAGAGATGAAACCAGCTACTCACCACTATTTGATCTTTGACAAGCCAGTTAAAAACATTCAGTGGGGAAAAGACTCCCTATTTAACAAATGGTGCTGGGTGAACTGGTTGGTGACCTGCAGAAAACTGAAACTGGCCCCACCCCTTTCACCATTAACTAAGATAGACTTTCACTGGATCAAAGATTTAAACTTAAGACATGAAACTATAAAAATACTAGAAGAAAGTGCAGGGAAAACTCTTGAAGGAATCAGCCTGGGTGAATTTTTTATGAGGAGGACACCCCAGGCAATTGAAGCTGTATCAAAAATACACTACTGGGATCTGATCAAACTAAAATCTTCTGCACTGCTAAGAACACAGTAACTGTAGCAGGCAGACAGCCCTCAGATTGAGAGAAAATATTTGCAGGTAATTCCTCTGACAAAGGTTTAATAACCAGAATCCACAGAGAATGCAAACGTATTAGCAACAAAAGAACAAGTGATCCCATTTCAGGGTTGGAAAAGGACTTGAAGAGAAACTTCTCTAAGGAAGACAGGCGCACAGCCAAGAAGCACATGAAAAAATGCTCATCATCCTTAATGATCAGAGAAATGCAAATCAAAACTACTTTGAGATATCATCTAACCCCAGTAAGATTAGCCCATATAACAAAATCCCAAAACCAGAGATGCTGGTGTGGATGCAGAGAAAAAGGAACACTTCTACATTCCTGGTGGGAATGCAAACTAATATATTCCTTTTGGAAGGATGTTTAGAGAATACTTAGAGATCTAAAAATAGATCTGCCATTCGATCCTATAATTCCTTTACTAGGTATATATCCAGAAGATCAAAAATCACATCACAATAAAGATATCTGTACCAGAATGTTTATTGCAGCCCAATTCATAATTGCTAAGTCGTGGAAGAAGGCCAAGTGCCCATTGACCCATGAATGGATTAATAAATTGTGGTACATGAATGCCATGGAATACTATGCAGCCTTAAAGAAAGATGGAGACTTTACCTCTTTTGTGTTTACATGGATGGAGCTGGAACATATTCTTCTTAGCAAAGTATCTCAAGAATGGAAGAAAAAGTATCCAATGTACGCAGCCCTACTATGAAGCTAA
>CAUYON010210217.1:0-12575 GCA_963573935.1 Arctocebus calabarensis | reverse complement strand
GCACACCACCAAACCAAAAATGATTCCAAAGCAGCTGGGTTTCTGTAAATTATGCCCAAGTATAAAGTAAGATCTGAATTGGGCTGCAGTACACAATTTGATACAGATATCTTTGTTATAATGTGATTTTTGATCTTCTGGATATATACCTAGTAGAGGAATTATAGGATCGAATGGCAGTTCTATTTTTAGATTTCTAAGTATTCTCCAGATATCTTTCCAAAAGGACCGTATTAGTTTGCATTCCCACCAGCAATGTAGTAGTGTTCCCTTTTCTCCACATCTGTGCCAGCATCTCTGGTTTTGGGATTGTGTGATGAGGGCTAATCTTACTGGAGTTAGGTGGTATCTCAAAGTAGTTTTGATTTGCATTTCTCTGATGATTAAGGAGGATGAGCATTTCTTCATGTGTCTGTAGGCCATGCCCCTGTCTTCTTCAGAGAAGTTTCTCTTCCAGTCCCTTGCCCACCCTGAGAAGGGATCACTTGTTCTTGTCCTGCTAATATGTTTGAGTTTTCTGTGGATTCTGGATATTAAACCTTTGTCAGAGACATAACCTGCAAATATTTTCTCCCATTCTGAGGGCTGTCTGCTTGCTTTGCTAACTATGTTCTTAGCCGAGAAAAAGCTTTTTAGTTCGAACAGATCCCAGTAGTGTATTTTTGATGTTGCTTCAATTGCCTGGGGGGGATGGGGACTCCTCATAAAATATTCACCCAGGCCGATTCCTTCAAGAGTTTTCCCTGCACTTTCTTCTAGTATTTTTATAGTTTCATGTCTTAAGTTTAAATCTTTAATCTAAGTCATGGAAGAAGCCCAAGTGTCCATCAACCCATGATGGATTAATAAATTGTGGTATATGTATATCATGGGATACTATGCAGCCCTCAAGAAAAATGGAGACTTTATTTCTTTCATGCTTACATGGATGGAGCTGGAAAATATTCTTCTTAGCAAAGTATCCCAAGAATGGAAGAAAAAGTATCCAATGTACTCACCCCTACTATGAAACTAATTTATAGCTTACATATGAAAGTTATAACCCAATTACAGCATAAGAACATGGGGAAAGGGGCAAGGGAGGGATAGGGAGAGGATGGGCAGAGGGAGAGTAATTGGTGGGTCCACACAGTGCATCTTAGAAGGGTACAGGTGAATCCTACTAAATGGAGAATATGAATGTCTGCACACAATAACGAAGAAAATGTCATGAAAGATATGTCAACCAGTTCGAAGAAAATATTTCAAATTATATATAAAACCAGCACATTGTACCCCATGATTGCATTTATGTACACAACCATGATTTAATTTAAAAAGGAAAAAAAATAATAAAAATTTTTACAAAATTGAAAGCTATTATTATGTTAATCAGTGACATAGATGGAAGATTAAGGTGCAAGAAATATATCTTCACTGAATTATTCCTGAAAAAAACTTTGTTTAAAAAAATAAAAATAAAATAAAGTGAAGATCTGGAAGTGCCAATTTTCCTTTCCTGAGTGAACGGCATTCCCATCAGAAATACCAAGTTTGTGGTTTTATGTCATTTTATCCCCCTGTGAAATGCAGTTCCATTAGGAGATGAGTTTAGAGGGTTCAGACATCTTAGGTTCAGACATGTGAGCTTCTGGTATATATAACCATTGCATAATTTCCTTCTTTAAATAGAATGACAATCAAGTTTTATTGTTATTTGGCTTTACAATACAAGAGGGAAAAAAAGCCTTACATTTTTTTATTTCTTTTTCTGAAAGAAAAATAAAATAGAAATGAACTTAGAATAGCTTTTCCCTAGTAAATTTTGAGTGTAAACATGCTAAACCGTACATGAGAATTTTTTTATAAAGACTATTATACCTTCTTGCATATGGGGTGCATTTTTTACAGAGGGGTATTGAATTCTTAGTCTTGAAATTCACAGTGTCAAAATTATCACCATTTAGAGTCATGTCTTGAAATTTTTTTCTTTAGAATTAACGCTATGTGATGTTTGAAGCCCATGAAAAACCTTCAGTGTTTCTTTTTATCTGAGCTGACACACTGTCACTGTGAATAAAAATAAAAGAACATATAATGCTGAGGAATTGTTTGCAATCAGAAATTTTGTTTCAAGCTTACCTGTCCTTGATCAGTTATCCATGACCTCTACAGTCAGTATTATTAAATAGTTTCTAAGAATCAAAACTTGAATAATATTGCTATACTTCTTTCCTATGCTGTTCTATAATAGGGGGATGATCAAATGTAAATGCAATTCTATTTCAACAGCACTCACATTACCTAGACGTGTATGTCTGTGAAGATCATTAAAATCTAACAGACTCTCCACACTACCCCCTCTTTTTTCTCAGTGTTCAGTTTTGATATCTAGCCCCAAAACACCACTCTAAGCTTAAGTTTTCATTTTCTCTTTTCACTCTCACTCATTCTTTCTAATCTTTATTCCTCAAGAATTCTATTTTCCTCCTAGTATTGCTAATTAGGATGAAGAATGCAATGCTTTACTGTGTATTTGCAGCACCATTGGAGATCGCTTTGTTAATTGATTTTTACTCCCATCATACTCTATGGGAGTAAAATTCTTATCTTTGACCTGTCCTTCATGTCCAGCACATCCTTCAGCACATCAGCACTGAACACTTTACGAGGAGATCCTTGGTAAATGTGGATAGAGTGGTAACATACTCCACAAGTTAAAAAACGGCAGCTGGTATAATGAGTCCTACAGTTAGTTTTTGTTGGTCTCCTTTTATTTATTTATTTGTTTGTTTGCAGTTTTTTTGGTCGGGGCTGGGTTTGAACCTGCCACCTCTGGCATATGGGGCCAGCACCCTACCCTTTTGAGCCACAGGCATCACCCTTGTTGGGCTTCTTTTAAATAAGTTACCTTCCTTACTGTGTTCTTGGCAGTGCAGAAGCTTTTTAGTTTGATCAGATCCCAGTAATGAATTTTTGGTATTGCTTCAATTGCCCTGGGGGTCCTCCTCATAAAGTTTTCCCCCAGGCCAATTACTTCAAGTGTTTCTCCTGCACTCTTTTCCAAGAATCTTTATGGTTTCTTGTCTTAGATTTAAGTCGTTTATCCAGTGAGAGTCAATTTTTATTAGAAGTTCTGGTGGGAATGCAAACTAATATGTACCTTGTGAAAAGAAGTTTGGAAAACACTCAAGGATCTAAACGTTGACCTGCTGTTGGATCCTGCAATCCTTCTACTAGGAGTAGATCCAAAAGACCAAAAATCACTTTGCAAAAAAGATATTTGCACCAGATTATTCATTGCAGCTCAATTTGCAACAGCCAAGTCATGGAAGAAGCCTAAGTGCTCATCAATCCATGAATGGATTAATAAACTGTGGTATATGTATACCATGGAATACTATGCAGCCTTAAAAAAAGACAGAGCCTTTACCTATTTTATGTTTACATAGAGGGACCTGGAACATATTCTCCTGAGTAAAGTATCAGTACTTCTATGAAACCTGCTTATATTTACTCACATTTTGTTATGAAAGATAGAACACAACTATAGCCTAGGATAAAGGTGAGAAATGGAGTGGGAAGGGGGGGAGGGAGGAGGTTTGATAGAGGGAGGGTAAAAGGTGGGACCACACCTTGGAGCATATTGCAACGGTACAAGTCAAATCTGTCAAGGGTAGAACATAAATGTCTTAACCCAATAATTAAGTAAATGAGCAAAAACTATGTTGATTGGTTTGATGTAACCACATCAGATTGTATTAAAAAAAATCAACACATTGTACCCCACATATGCATAAATGTATTCATGATCTATGTGTATATGACTTAATAAAAAAATAAATAAATAATTTGCTTTCATTTTAAAAGTCGGAAACTTTGCAAAAATCCAGATTTCCCATTTCTCTTTTAACAAGGCAGGAGATTTGGGCCCCCATTCCCACAAGGCAGCAGTATTGGAGCTGAGATATGGCGACACGGCCTCCATTGTTCAATGGGCATGTTCTCTCTCCACCCCCAGGCCCCACCCCCACCCCGTGTTTTCTGCGCCCTCTGAATTTGCTTCCCTCCTTACACTACCTGCCTGGCCTCTCACACGTTTGTTTGCTACCTCTGCTCCGCACAAACATTGCTCCAAGGCTTTCTAATTCATCTCAAAATTGGAATGTCTCCATGAGGGAAAATGACAAATACTTTCCTCTGAGAGGATTCAGTGAGTGTCAAAATGTTTTCCCTGGGGCTTTCTTCATATTTATGCAAAAATTCACAGGACTGCTCTCTATAGTTTATATGCAGCTGCTTCCACTCTGAGAATATGATGAGATCTGCATTTTTGAAGCATTCTGTACGACGTCCTGAAAAAATTCCTAACAGTGGCAGTGACAGCAATATCCCCAACCTGGAATAATATCAGTGGCAGAGTTCTTTGACATATACGTGTTTAATCACAATGCGATTCTCCAAGGGTTAACAAGCCCTAATGGTTATTAGTATATCATTGTTGTTGTTCTTGTTCTTGTTTTAATCTACCCTCACACACACATTTTTTAAAATTAATTTAATCTGAATGAGTCTGGTCAAGTTTATTGAAATGACTGCAGAGTGGGCAGTCAAGAGAGACAATGGCTCTCATTCTCACAAGTTTGGCTTTGCTATGATATCCATGAGCTATAGGAGTTATGATTCTCTAACTAGGAGGAACCTAGAGAAATGTTTTTAATTCTCTTTTAATGTATATTGTGCTGGTAAATTTTCAGGGTTTTTTAAGCATATGGATTTTGTCCCCTTACTGAAAAGTTAAAAGTTGCTGGCCATCTTGTAAAAAAATGCATCCAATGAAGTTGGTCTAGGGTCCCTTAAAGAAGGACGTGAACCTATTGACTTGTTTATTTAATCGTGTATTAGGAAGAACATCCATCCAAATAGTAAATGGCCTCTCTGGTATCAGAATAACTGTTCTGTTGGCAAAGTTATTCCTATCGCTGCTGACTGTTCAACAGACTACGTCCAACTGTCACTTTTCTAATAGAAGTTCCTTCTTCTATTTTGAAAAGTGTCTGTTTTCTATGTTTGCTGTTTTCTTCCTATGGTTAAAATGGCCAGGTTCATATAGGGATAAAGAATAAATAAAATCCTTTTTAGCACTCCCTTAGGGAACCCAGAGGGTTGTGAGAAAGAAGTTTCTCTCAGAGAGGGAGTAGTAAATGGAGGCTGGTTGTTAAAGGGCACTAGTTAAATATGATTGATAATGGCCTGATATTATTTCTTTGATCTTATTTCTTTTTTCCCTCTTTAATCCACATGAATAGTAATGAACACAGCCGAGTGAATGAACACAAAAGCAATAAGCCACTGTGCGCATTTTATACCCTCCAATCTAACGAGCACATTGTCTTTAACATTGTTAATGAGTTTTGCAAAATCAGTAATATTTTCATAGAACACCATTGCAGCTTGTTTAAGGGTCATTTGACCATATTTTGCCCCTGGCACTAGGGTGATGGCTTCATTTTTAATTACAGATGCTAATTCTAATTAACAGGCCTGGAAAAAGTCAGACTGAGTTCTGTGTGAGCCTATCCACCCGCTCCTACCCCAGATGCTAACTTGAACCCCAAAACCACAACATATAAATTCTGTGGTGCCTGAGAAAAGACGCAGAAGTGGCCGCTGCTCCCTCTCTGGTGGATACGGAGGCAGAAAGTATTTCGGCATAATGATTGCAATAATATTTTCACTCTGAAGCTACTGTACCCCAAAGTGGCTATGTCAGGACATCATTTTTTTCTTTTTCTGTTTTCTCAACCACAAAACCAGGCTCACAATTGGATTTGGCAGCTGCCGAGCTACCCTAATATAGCAGCAGACGAATCCAGGCAAAGAACAGATCTATCACTGAATCTGACTGATCTCTCTGCTTATGCACAGTGACAAATTCTCACCTCTCCATATAGATCAGCGGGCTCTGTAACCAGTCAGTCACGCATACGTTGTGACAGCACATCACAAGATTGGCAATTTGGAGCCCTGGAGAACAAGGTGAAACATGCAGTTATTTTACATGAAAACCGCAGTCCTTCCCAGAGCAACATAGGGGTGTGTGTGTGTGCTTGTGTGTGCACATTATCTTACAAAAAGAGACATGTTCTATTCACTTTATTAAAATACATGGGGGAAGGAGATGAAAAAGCAAATCTTTATGCTGGAGAAGGGGGATTTACATTGCCTATTAGATAAAAACTAACCAGATCTTTATTTCCCACTTGCTTCTAATTCACTCAGAATGGCTAAATCAAGGGAGTGACTAGCTAATGAGAACATGTGTACGTGTCGCTGGGATTCCAGGGTTATGTCTAGGATGGCAGAGAGAAAAATATTAGGATACATTTTCCAATCATTCACCTTCTGGATCTGGTAAAATACACTCCCTGGAGGCTTCTTTTTACCCTCCTGTAATCAAAGCCTCCAACTTGTATTGCTCAATTTAAGAGCTTTGAGAAATGGCTTTGGTATTTGCAAGGATTTTAGAGAAACTTCCTTTGTCATTTTATGGTAAGTATATTCACAAAATAAGATGTCTGACTGCTTCAAAAATGTTTCAGAATATGAAGTGAAAATCATTCCTACAGCCATCTAAGCTCAGAAAAAAGCAGGCACCTGCTAATAAAAGCAATCTAGTAATAAGGCATGTTTGTTGGAATTTATGGGTTGTGATATGCAAATGACTATATTTTAACATTACTCATTTACAAGGAGTTAAATACAAGAACAAATGACTTAAAAATAAAATGATGAAGGATTTTAGGGTTGTTGATTATCTATATATTATAGACATAAAAGCTAGTGAATCCTGGTCTTAGGACGATCTTAAGTCATTGACTCAACAGATACCCCCAAATGGAAACAATGGCATCACATCTAAAATGTAAATGTATCACAAAATCTAACAAATTTCTCTGCTTACCCAAACTATTAAATTCTTCCATTAAGTTACTTCCACTAAGAAAAGACAAGACCTTATTGAGTATATGGCTTATTCTGGTTGAGATGATTAAAATAATGTCTTATTTTTAGGTTTAAAAAAGGGAGGAGCCAATTACTATATCTACTGTACTGAAAAGGAGCTAAGATACCTCATTAAAATTGAGGAGGATATCGAGGATGAAGCTGAGTAGAAGAAGGGGGAAGAGGAGAATAGGAAGATGTAATAGAAGAGAAAGTGGTCATCGGAAATATTATATTAACTCTAACATATTTCTATAGGATAATAAAGAGGACCCGCTCTGTGTTAACAGCTAGTTCTTAGAGTTCATCTAAGTCCTTAGAAATACATTAACTGAAATTCTTTTCTTTTGAGGGGGACATGAACTTACCTTTTGTCCAAATCTTTGGTCAATTAAGATTATAAACACCTCTGAATCTCCCTTTCTCTCTCTGTCTGGAGCAAATTCAACTGACAATATTATTCCAAACCAATCGCTCAATCTGATTGCCCTGCAGTAGTAAGACTAAGTCAGTAACTTCAGTTCCAAAAATGGATTGTGTTAGCTGGAGTCATTTATTAAATTGTTCCCATGGCAAGAAAAAAAAGAAAAGAAAAAGAAAATTCTGAGGATGTAAAAGCTACAAAGAAAAAACATCAGCTGAGTAGCCCAAGGTCACCTGGTGAGACAGCAATAAAGACAGCAATTTAATATCTGCCATTCAAAACATTTTTAACATGGAAAGAGAGTTCAGCAGGGGGAGGGGGGAGAACATTAAAAAAAGAATTAAACTTTCCTAAGCTGTGTTAGCCATCCCCACATAAGGAAGAATTTTCTCTTGCACTTTTATTTTTTACACATGCAGTTAATTTATTTGAATTGATGGCCATAATCATTTGGTAATATATAAAAGGCAGGTATAAGACCCATTTTACAGATAAGAAAACCGAGCCCTTAAGAAGTTAAGTGACTGACTTGGAGTAGTAGAACCAGTTCAGAGCTAAGCTGGAAAGAGAATGCAGCCTTTTATTCTCAGGATTGAATGTTGTTTTCCAGAACATCATGCTGCCTCCTTCATCACTGCCTCCTGCCCGTGCTTCCTGACACAAACCTCTGTTGTTGCTTGAGGAGTTAAAGAATGAAGACTATGAATTCTCTTCTGTAGTAAATAGAGGAGAATGAAGCATTAATGTATTAAGCATCAGAAAACAGAGAAAAGACATTTTTCTGTATTTGACTTTGTAGTTCTTAAGAGTTCTTAAGGTTTTATTTTTTTTCTCTTACTCACTTTTGTCTACTCAGAAGAAAGTTCCCAGAGCCTCCTGAGACTTGAAAAGGCTGATTTGTTTCACCCTCCCCGTGAAACCCTCAACTCTGGTTAAGTATAAGAAATCTTCAAGCTGGTGTTTGTTTCCTTAAAAGCAAAAATGACGTTTAACTTTATTCCTTCTGCTTCAAAAGTAAGCATTTTATTCATTAGTTCAAAATGAAGCATTTTCAAAGTGCTTCCTTGCTGGCTAGTCGCATGCTATTTGAAGTTTTATGTATCATTTAATGAGTTTTAGCGGTACAGACATAGCAATAATAAAACAAAATTGTTAGCTGATGACAAACACAATACAGTTACACACTGCATAAGAGCATTTTGGTCATTGATGGACCACATATCTCATGGTCTTGCATGAGATTATAATGCACCTGAAAAATTCCTACCACCTAGTCATTGTGGTTATAACAGAGTGGTTATAACATTATAGCAAAATTCCTTTTTTTTAATGTGAATTTAGTGTAGTCTGAGTATATTGTGTTTACAAAGTCTACATTAGTGTACAGCAGTGTCCTAGAGGACTTTGTGTTCACTAACGCTCGCGCCCTGACTTACCCAGAGAAACTTCCCCTCCTGCAACCTCCCTTCATGGTAAGCGCCCTGCACATGTGCACCACTTTTTATCTTCTATACTATATTTATCCCGTGCCTTTTCTATGTTGAGCTACACAAATACTTGCCACCTATTGGAATTGCCTGCAGCATTCAGGACAATGATATGTTCAGCGAGTTTATGGCCTACGAGCAGTAAGGGGTGCCACATAGCCTAGGTGTGCTATCGAAGTTTGGGTAAGTGTACCCTGTGATGTCTGCACAACAAAATCACCTAACAATGCATTTTCCACAACATGGAATACTTATTAGATAATTTTGAGACAGTAAAAAGAAACATTATCACTGGAAAAATGTATGTATTCACTCCCTTATTTAAAAAAATTAAAGATGAGTGAAATAAATAAAATTTTAGGATTTGACAAGCAGGAGAAACAGTTAAAGAGGTCATCTATTTGGCATAAATTATCGTGAAAGTGTTTCTGCTCAGTGTTTTGCCTCAACAATACTAGTATAAATATGGTGCACATCAATTAGTTATAATTTATTAATAATTATTAGTTACTCAATTAAGGTAAAAATAAAATCCTACTTTGACAGGTATTTATTTGCAAATATACATATGTATGTATATATTATGCCTTATCTACTTAATAAAATAACTTTGAATAGTTTACAGCAAAAGCCAAAGATGCATAAAATAAACAAGGATAAAAGGAAGAGTTAAATAGGAAAAGGGAAATGGTTCAGTCATAATGGAAAGCATGATCTATAGAGTCGGACAAAACTGGGTTTGAATCCAAGATTGCCTGGCTGTGTGACCTTGGACAATTTACTCAGCCCTCCTGATCCCCATCCCCATCATCAATAAAGCAGAGATAAGAATGTCTACCTCAAAGGAGATAATCGTGGCTGCCATTGTTTTTGTTCCTGATATGCTTTTGCTAATAGACTCTAGCAATTAAATTTATCTTAAAAGAAACAAAAACTTACATAAATGAAAAATATATTGATTGAAAAATAAAATTCTGTCTTACAGAATGAAATTCCCTAATCACAATCATATGGAAATAAAAAAAAATGCTAAAGTTCATTGTCTGTAAGGTTAGAAAGATCAAGGCAAGTTTTAAACAAATCCTGTAGAATGGTATTCATGCAAACATTTCACATATTGAGCAATACCTTATGGAAGTAAGCAATCAATTAAAAACCACAGCAGAAAACTGAAAGCAAACATCAAAGACATACACTTATTATTAAACTTATTGGTGTGTTTTGCATTAGATTTCCTTTAGATATTGCTGGTTTCTCTTTGTATTCCCCCTTGAAATGCAACATCTTTGAAGAAATTAATTCTATCTCTCCACGAAAATGAGTGCACAGCATCCCAAGATTGGTTGCTGTTTGGATGAGAATAAAAGCAAGGGAAAATGATGTACAAAATTGCTCACTACAAATGTAAACTGGGACTTTCTATTAATAACTTTAATAAATATTTACTGAAAACAGGCCATGTTTGAGACACTGGCTTTATAAAGCCAAATAATCCTCTTGCCCTCATAGAGCATTTTATTCATTAGCTCAGTAGGGTAGACAGCCCATGAACATGACAATGAAAATGATACAAAGGGCAGTTATTAATAAATGCCATGAAGGAAATGAAAGCAGGATAGGGGAATGAAAGGTGGCAGCCACACCAGGGGGCAGTGGGATAGGCCACCTTTTGCTACGAATTCCAAGTGTAGGTAGAAAGAAAACATCATTCTGAGCACTATTCTAAAAAACCTTCAGTTTTATGGTTAAATTACCACATCACCTAGCTATCTCTTAATGCCTCAAAAGAAAAAAAAAGTTTCCAAAGGAAAGCAAAGTAATTTTGCTTCTTTCTTTAGCCCTAAGTCATCTCTCAGACGTAAAAGCAATCATCACTTTCAAATTGAAAATGGAAAAGCAAAAACTATTATATTTGAATGAAAAGAGCTTTTGTTTTGTTTTTATTTTGTTTTGTTTTTCTTTTTTTGGTTGGTGAAACAGAGAAGGCTGGAGTAAACAGGATTTACAATCAACTCTTTGCATCTTCTTCTTCTAATAAGATGGCAAATTGAACACTTTCCAGTGAAAATAACTAAAAATATTGAATACTTTTTTTGAAAAATACCTTTCATTTGTTTGAGAGTATAGTTCATACAGAGACTTTGAAAACAAAAGCATATATAACAGGGTATATGTTGAGAACGTTTTCTCTCCTCCCCCACCTATGCGTTAGTGCCCCAATCTGATCCCTTTAGTTATCATCTTATTAGCTCTTGTACATTCTTCCACTTCCTAGCCATGGAAGCCATAACCTCCGTCATGTTATTTAACCCATCTATGCTTCTATTTCTTCATCTGCAAAAATAAGGGTAACAGTATCCATATCAAAGTATCTTAATGAAGATTACTTGGGTTCATACTAATAAAAATTACATAGAAGAGTTCCCTGATAAATGAAATGTGGAAAGTGCAAGCTGTGTTTGTTAAGTAAGTAAATTGATACATACAGCAAATAAGAAAATATATTGGTAATTTCCACCTTTATTATACAAAAAGTAGAATATGATATACTCTAGTTTGAAATTTGGCATTTTTCACTTAGAATATTTTAGTTTTGAAATCTTTCTCATTCTTCTTTTGTAGCTGTTACATCAAATAGACATACCATATTTGATTTAACTACTTATTTATTAATGATCCTTTAGGATGTTTCCAGTCTTTTGCTCTTAGAAACAATGCTTCAGTGAAAAACCTCATAAATATATCATTTTGTAGGTATGCAGGTAAATCTGTAAGATAGTTTTCTAGAAGTGAAATTGCCAAGTCAGAGCGTGAATGCATTTGTTATTTTTTGAATATTCCCAAATTAGTCTCTGCAGTGGTTGTACCATGTTCTACCCCACCAGCAATCTGTGAAAATGCCTCAGAGGACATCTTTTAAAATCCATTGTTAAGTCAAAAATGTAAAGGCTTCTGGAGAGCTAAACAAATAAACAAACAATATGAAAGCTAGAATGAAGAGAACTGGGTCTATATTATGTTTCAATACTATTATACCACTATGTTTCAACAGTATAAGTGAAAATGATTTTTATAATAAAAACTCGGAGCAATGTATATAGTAATAAAAAGGACATTATCTCCTGTAATCAACTATCTCATCCTCCAACCTGCCTTCATTTACCTAAACTGAGTTTATTGAACCTATGATTATTTTCCTAAACTATAGTTTGCACTTTTATAGATGACATACTTCTAGGAAATGGGTTATTTATAATTTTGATGTGTGTTTAAATTAGAAGGGATTTTCAAAGTTTATTTATTTTTATTTCAGGTTAATGTAAGGGTACATTTGATTGGGTTACTTTGTTTGCATTCTCTAGATAAAGTCCAAGTTTCAGTTGAGCCCATCAGCCAGGTGATGTACCATATACCCCTACCTTGTATCTGATAGGTGAGCGTTTACCTTCAAAGTTTAAATATTCATACAAAGCTTTGTATAGAAAATAAGCTTTTCTTTATTTTTATTTTATTTTTTTCTGAGACAGAGCCTCAAGGTGTCGCCCTGGATAGAGTTCCGTGGCATCACAGCTCACAGCAACCTCCAATTCCTGGGCTCAAGCAAGTCTCCTGCCTCTGCCTCCCAAGTAGCTGGGACTACAGGCGCCCGCCACAACACCCAGCCATTTTTTGGTTGCAGC
>CAUYON010210216.1:0-21885 GCA_963573935.1 Arctocebus calabarensis | reverse complement strand
CCGAGCCGCCATGCTGAACATTTCTCAAAGGCTCACCTGCCCAAGGTCAGCCCAAGTTCACTCCTCCACTCTAGCCTCCCTCACCTCTTCGCTGGTCCTCAAGAACACCTACCTGATTCCCTCCTACCCCAGGACCTGAACACTTGCTGTCCTTATGCTCTCACCACTTGTCCCTGCCCCCAACATAGCTGCCTTCTCCTTACTCAATCTCTGCCCAAATTCTGACTCTCCAGAAAGGTCCTTCCTATCCCACATCCAAAAGAGGTCCCTCCTGCCATCACTCGATAGCCCCTCACTCTGCTTTATTTTGTCCTTAGCACTTTTTCACCTTAAATGGTCTTGCTTGTTTATTGACTTGTCTGTTCACTGTCTCTCCCAAAACTAGAATATGAATTCCATGAGAACAGGAGCTTGGCTTTCTCTTACCCCACAGTATTCCCCCAACAAGAATAATAGCTGGCACATGTAGGTGCTCAATAAATATTTGAGGAAGGAATAAATACTTGACTAGATTATCTTACAACAGTCTTGAGAGCTACAATGGGACACACACACTAAGGATGTCAGGGATGTCGCATTCCCACCATGCAAGACCTTTGAAGGGGAAACTGAGACGTAGTCCAGGGGCAGCCAACAGGCTGGAAATGAGCAAGTCCTCCATGGCTTGCTTCTTTCCATTGTTCCACCCTGCCTGTAGGTGAACACAGCAGAAAGGACAAGGACACCATACGTTTTTCTTTTCTGTTAAGAGGCTGAGGGAGGGTTAATGCTGAGGGGTTGTGGCAGCCAAAATCTGGTCAGTGATATTTTGCTGGAGTGAGCTACAGGTGAACTACAGGTGCACCTGGAAGTCGGCACAGCCCACTTCCCAGCACCCCTAGGAACCCCTTCCTTTCTTCTTTCCCAGTCTTGGTAGGGAAGGATGGCAGCTCAAGCAATTGGGGGGTATCACTTGCCTCCCTATAGCCAGGATCCTTCCTTTGCTTGAGGCTCTAGTTCCACCGTCAAGAAAACAAGAATGTAGTGGATTCGGATGGACTCCCAGCATGGCCGTTGACAGCCGTGTGTTCTGGGACGGGTCACACAGCCTCTCTGAGGTTGCTTTCTCATTTGAAGTAGAATTTGGGAGGTCAAGTTCAGTGTAGTTGAGAGGATTCACTGAGACAACATAATAAATATTCAGTGTAAGTTAAATGTGAATCAAAATCCCTCCTTTTAACATAAGCCTCTTTACTGAACAAAAGGAATGGAATATCTAATCCATGTCTGCTGATGGGAGGTGAGGTGAGAGCAGGACCTTAGGTGGGGGCACATCCTGAGACTCCCAGGTAAACTGTCCAGCTCAACGAAAGAGAAGGTTCACCTCCCAAGGATAAGCCCAAAATACATAAGCGCATTAAAAAAGTGAAACACATTCATGGGTGACAGATTCATAATGGGATTATTGATTCAAATACAGATCCTTTCTCTTCCCTGCATTTTCCAACCCCTCCCTAAAAATTGTTGCTGACGGCTGGGTAGTGACTGGGAGGCAGCTAATAGGACAGAATGACTTGGCTGCAGCTAGTGCAAAAAATGACCAGGACCAAGGCAAAGGAGAGAGACAGCATCCTCCCTCCCCCCTAATCACCCTCACAGAGCTTTAGTGTCTTATTTCTGACAAGGGGGACAGAACTCCTGACCTCTCAGAGAAATTGAGTAGATTAAATGTGATGAGGGGACTGGTACCCATTAACGGTAGTAGGAAAAGCCACAACGTATTGAATCTTCAGGGCCAGGTACCATACTAAGGGCTTTAAAAATATCACCCGTTCCAATCACTGGCCCAAATTCTATGAAGGCAGGAACTAGGGCTTTGTTTCCCTCTGTACTAGCAGCCCCAAGTGCAATATCCTCCTGCAGGCTAACGACAATAACAAACATTCATGGCAGTCTCATTTTATACATTCACGGTGTAGCTTTGTTCACTGTTTTCAGTACGTTTCTAATCTTCGTGACAATTCTAAGAGGTGGGTACTACCATTATCCCTATTTTATGAAGGAAGATAAAGGCACAGATGGCATAAAGGGATTAGGTAATTTTCCTAAGGTCACCCAGCAAGTGATAGAGTGGGAGTCTGAACCCATGCGGTTTGGCTTTCCAGACCAGCGCTTGACCTCTGTGCTAACTCAGGGGCCAAGGGATGCCCACAACCCCCCTATCAGGCTGTTTAAAGCAATCTATGCAAAGAGAGAAGTTAAATGTTTGAATCAGAGAAGACCCAGGATTTGGGTCCAGGTGACCAAACTAAACGTCACTTTACTCCTCCCATCACCTGGGGCCTGACTTTCCTTGCAGGGATCCTCCCATCATCCACAAATGTCTTAAGCCTTAGTCTGGCCCAAGCTGGGAAGCTGTGGAGCAGCTTGACAATGTTAACAATGACAATGTTAACAATGACAACCTAAAAACTCCCCGGTCTGTAGGAGAGTCCAGCTCTCAAGGCAGGACTGGCTTTGGGGCCCTCCCTCCACCTGCAGCTTTGGGCAAGGATGTCTCTCAAAGGGTCTGGGGTAGCCCCTGTCCCCAAAGGTGACTGTCTCCCTGGGATGGAGAACTAGAAGCTTCAGACAGGGGGTTTGGTCAAGAGATTTTTCATCCTCTATCCTGGCAAGAGCTGACTTCATCATTCACACATTTGTTTTCCATCACTCCCGTTTGCCCATCGGCTGGCATCTGGCTCATCGTGGATGTCTTGTGATAAGTCAGGGACATGACAGATGCCATTAACATAACATCCCCATCCACCCTCCTAGGGTAGGCTGGAACAGAGAAGGGGCTGAGAGTGGGAAGGAGTCACAAGAGAACAGCTTCTGACACCAGACTCCTGTGAGGTTGACTCTCTAGCTAGGTAACCTCTTGGGGAATCAAAGTTCTTACATCCATAAAATAGGGATAGAAATTCTTTTCTGGCAAAGAAGGCTACCACTTTGCACAACTCCAGGAGGTACAAGAAGCATTGTTGTCTATGTGAGTGGTGTCACTTGGAACTCAGCTCCATAGAATACAAGGTGAAGGATGCCTTGAGATCGTATATCCCTGGGTCTACACCTTGCAAGTAAGAATGGCAATGCTAACTTTCAGGTGTAGAACTAAGGAGTTAATGGAGTTGGTGTGAGGACCAGAGATTATACCATGTAAAGCATGTAAAGGGGCTACAACAGGCACATGGTAGGTATGGTCTTATTATGTGATAAGGAAGCAGCCCTTGGAGTGAATGGCACATCTCTCCTAAAGTACAGATACTTCCTGTACTTCAAGATACCCTTGCCTATTCCCATCACTCATGTGGACAAGAGCAAAGAGGGCAGAGACCCACTCACAATAGCCTGGTTAGCAAGACCTAGTTTCCACACATTGCCCCACGGCAGCCACAGAGGGTACCAGACACCTTGGCAGTAGGCTGGGTATGGTTACGGGTTTCCTTTCATTTGGGGATTTATAGTTGACTGGCCAAGAAATCCTGAATGGAATCTCTTCCCAACCTGATTTTCCAATCTCTGTCCTTATGCCTCTCATAGAGTGCCTTTGATTCAAGGAACATTTATGAAAAACCTAGTGTATGCTAAGCATGGTGGAAAGGGGTTAGCTGAAGCAGGGGACTTAGGGGTCTCTGGTATGTGTGTGTCTGTGTGTGTGCGTGTGTGTGTGTGTGTGTGTGTGTGTGTAAGAGAGAGTCAGCTTGAGAGAGGACCTTTGCTAATGATGCTTAGGCCCAAGGAGGCTGTGCCTTCCTCTGAGCCCTCAAGCAGGAGTGCCATGGGAAACCGGTGGTTGCACTGCCATCTTTGGAATGCAGGCTTTACTCTGCTATCTCGGTGATGGTCCAGCCTGCCTGAAGTGATGTTTCCTGCTGCCTCTTCCTGATTTCAACTGGCACTCCTGGCTGCACTTCTGCAGCTTCCATGCAGGAGTGGGGCAGAGGAGTCCTATCATTAGGGTAAAGTAGATCACCTTTTAATTGCCTTTCGCCCCTTCCTCCTCCCTCTTCCTCCCCATCAACAATCCCATCCTCTTCATTCTGTTTGCTCCATGAACTCTGAAGTACAGCAGGCCCCTTGCCTTGTCTGATTTACTTAGCTCCTAGCTCAGAGTTAGTAGGTGCTCAATACATATTAGCTGACTGAATGGAGAGAAGAATAAATAAAGTCCTTGCATGAAGTTGGGCACACTTAATGCTTACTCTAGGAAGATGTCCTGACATCCATGGCTGTTCTCCAAAAGAAGTCATCACTGCTCCTCCTTCCCAGAAGGGACTTGTATCTCTGACCCTTGGACCAGTCATCCACTGGGCAGATACTTAAGTTGCTCTTCTGAACTAAAAGCTGTATCTGGTGCTGGAGAGACAAGCTCCCACCTTTCCCTACCCCTGCATCTCCCTGTCTACACCTCAGCCCCATTTCCACATAACTGCCCAGGGCACTTGCCCCTCCTCATTCCATCTTTTGCACAGGAGTCCCCAGTTGGGCTTCTGTGACTCTGCCAACACGTGTAGGAGTTGAAGGAAGGCGGTATCTCAGTCTCTAGCCTCTGCCCTTAGCCCCTTTTGCCACCTCACCCCAGGGACCTGTCCTGGCCACGCCAGAGACATGTCCCAGCTAGGATCTGCCTGGAACCCCAAGAAGCTCTGCCTCCTGGTGTAGCCCTGAACCTTGTTGTCTCGCCTTGGCCCTTGGGGTCCCTGCCTGTGGGCATCCTGAAGAGCCCACCCTGTGCTCTCCCGCAGCGCCCTGGCCCCTTGGCGCTGCCTGCAGCGGGAGCTGCCAGCTTTTTGGAATTCCTGATCGCTCCTGGCCCTGGTGATTGGCTGCTCAGCTCTGACCCCACTTGGGCTGCCGCCTGGTTGGATAAAAGGGGAATCTCCTTGGGGCTCCAGAGCATTAGACAGCGGAGGGGGCACCTGGGACCAACTTCGCTAAGCGGGGAGCCCGGTGGGGGGTTGGGGGAGCTACAGACCTGCGGCCTCAGCCCCTCCAAAGAACCGGGAGATGACGGGGAAAGCCGGGGAAGCGCTGAGCAAGCCCAAGTCCGAGACAGTGGCCAAGAGTACCTCGGGGGGCGCCCCGGCCAGGTGCACGGGGTTCGGCATCCAGGAGATCCTGGGCTTGAACAAGGAGCCCCCCAGCTCCCATCCGCGGGCTGCCCTCGACAGCCTTGCCCCTGGGCACTTGCTGGCAGCGCGCTCAGTGCTCAGTCCCGCAGGAGTGGGCAGCATGGGGCTGCTGGGGCCTGGTGGGCTCCCTGGCTTCTACGCGCAGCCCACCTTCCTGGAAGTGCTGTCTGACCCACAGAGCGTCCACTTGCAGCCACTGGGCAGAGCATCGGGGCCGCTGGACACCAGCCAAACGGCCAGCTCGGGTAGGTGAGGGCGAGACTGCGCGGCTGCCTGACTGCGGCGGAGAGCCAGAGCCCGCGCCGTCGGCTCTCGCCTGCCGGACAAGGCCTGCTCCCTGCGGAAAAGTTCTTGCCAGGCCGAGGGGTCGCAGGCCGGGCCTGGGGCCGACTCGCCCCGGGCAGGGACCGGGGAGATGCTCTGGAGCCCGACAGGTTTCGGCCCCAGCGTTTCGGCCGCCGCGCTGTTTTCTGGTCCCGGTGTCTGGCGGGGCTTGGCTGCGGCGCCCTATTGGGGGCCCTCTGGAAACAGGGGTTGGAGCGTCAGCGCCGGTGTTGCAGGGTCACTGGCCGGGTTGGAGGGCCCCAGCTCCGCTGTTCCACTGCAGCCCCGGCCTCCAAGAGAATCCGCGCTCCTGAAGCCCGATGCTGTTCCGCGTGTTAGCTGCTTGGGAAGCGGGTGGTGGCTCCGGCCCCAGCCCTGGGGTCCAAAGTTGTCTTTTTCCTGCTTTCTTTGCTCTAAACCCCCATGTTGATCAGCTGAGGTTTTTTTTTTTTTACTCCATTAACTCGGACAACCCGGCTACTACAGCAGTCGAAGCGGCCGCCATCCGATCCCACGTAAACGCCACAATACATCAGAGCCCCGCGACTCGCGGGCTCGGGGACCCTGGACGACCTCCCCGCGCCCTCCTCGAGCTGCTTTCCTGGAACTCCGGCTTTTGCTCGCCCTTGTCAATTCCCCCGAATTTTCGCTTCCTTTCGTTTCGTTTTGATTTTTTTTTTTTTGTAAGGGCAACGAAAAGTGGCTGGTCACAGGCTCTCCAGCCTCGAGTGGGAGCGCATCGTGCGGGCACTGCGAAAGGGGCTGTGACTGGGCAGCCGCAGCTCTGGTGGGAGCCCGGCTCCTGGTGTCTGGGTTTGGCTCTTTAGAGCCAACTTTCCGGCCTCTGGGCACCAGGGCTGCAAGCGCAGACCCGGAGCGCCACTCGAGTCCCTGCGGCCCGCTGAGGCTGCCTCGCTCTCCGCGGTCCCTTCCCCGAGCGCGCCAGGGCCTTTGCCTCTCTTACAGCGAAATCTGTTCAAAACCTGCAGATCCGGGCGCTGGCCTGGAAAAAGCCAGCCTGGCCTTAGGGATGGAGATAGCCACCGGGAGTTCCCAAGGGCTTCCCGGGGAGACAGCAGGCCCCCGCGGGATGGGGCCCTCGCTGGTTTCAGGTGTGGCCGAGCGCGCTCCCCACTCTGCCTCATGTCTTTCCGCTTTTCAGATTCTGAAGATGTTTCCTCCAGTGATCGAAAAATGTCCAAATCGGCTTTAAACCAGACCAAGAAACGGAAGAAGCGGCGACACAGGTAAGGCCCCCCGCAGAGCGTTGTTACCTCTCCTGCCCACCGCCATCCCTCCCAGGCCCCGCCGCCGTCCGCTGTACCGAGCTTGAGTCCCTCGGACCCTATTTTCGAAGACCCAGATCTGAGGTCCGAGGCCGCCCGAAGGCGCAGTAACCAGGGTTGTTTGGAGGAATCTGCCCAAGGCCCTGGCGTCTGGCCTCGCCGGGTGGTCGCCAGGGCAGCGGATGGCTCGGGGCTTTCTCCTCCCGCAGGAGAACGGAAAGGCCAAACCGGAGCTAGAGATGGGTTGTCGGCCCCGGATGCCCGCATCGGCACTTTCCGAGAGCCAGGCAGACCCTGCGAGCCGGCAGATCCGCCCGACCTGGTTCCTTCGCCCTTCTGCCCCCTTCCCGCTCCCATCTCTCTCCCAGGGTCCCCGTCCTCCCTGTCAACTCCCTAGTTTTCTGCTCCCACCCTTCCCAAAGCCCGCAGTATCTGCGCTGATGGAACATTTTCTTTTGGTTTCTGCTGTTTTGGTGATTCTGAGCGGGTCGCCTCCCTTCATGAACCTCAGTTTCCTCGTCTATAAAATGGTGAAGGGTCTAGACTGGATGGTCCCGCTAACCCTTGCTGCTAGGTGGGCTGAAATGGGGTATAGTCTAAAGAGAAAATTTTTAAAAATGTATTCTTTAACTAGACATTACTTGCACAAAGTTGAAATCCAATAGGTGTATCTTGGAAAGTAATCCACCCTCTCCAGACCCTCTCTACCTTCCACATTGGCGCCTCTGCTACCAGTGCCTCGTGTAAATTTGTGCTAAGATTTTCAAGGAAATAAAGGAGTGAAAACCAGAACTCCGCCTGTCTTTCTGCCAGCGCTGCTCCGGGTGCTGCCCCTGCGCTCACCTCGGGGGCTGTTTCTCTCTGGGTCCCAATCCAGGAGGGGCAGCCAGAGGGTCTCCTGCCCTCTCGGGGTATTTCCCTACTGGGAACCCCGCCCCCCCACACATTCTTTTCTCTCCCCCTAATTTGTTCTTGTCCTCTTTGCACTCTTTCTGGGCGGTCTTCTGCGCTGGCTCATCCCTGGCCCTCGGAAACTCCACTGTCAACCTCCATCTTTTAAAACGGCCCCAAGAGGTTTTTGGTTGGATGAGGGTGAACTTCAACTTGGTTGCTCAGGGATCTCGGTTCGTTCCCTCAGGCAACTGTTTGCTTTTGTTTAGTTTGTTTCATTTTGAACGGGAACATTTTTTTCTAGTCCTGACCCTGGGTTTTTCTTTTTAAAAAATTAATTTATTCAACGAATATTCATTAAAACACTTTTTATGTGCGGATCCCATGCTGGTCCTAGGATGGGTATCCTGTCAGTCTCTGCAAGCAGGGACAGGGACCCATGAAAAAAGGGCAGGCTGGGAACCAGCAGAACTCCTTCCATGCTGGTGTCGGGGGGTGGTGGGGGAGGTTCCCATAGCATGGACAGCCCTGGGGAAAAAATCCCCAAATCTTGGGTGCAGGAATGATGTTTCTTATTGCTGCAGGACGTCTCATTGTTTGGCCCTTGGCTCTGGGTGACCCATAGTCCAAAGTCCATATTTAAGGTCCGAATCCTCTGTCCTACCTGCCACCCTCTTCACTAGGGAAAACTCTGGGGGCTTTGGTGAGTTCCCAGGGGTGCAAAACAGCATCAGGGCAACACCAGAGTATTAGCTGTCTATTTTTGGTGCACGAAGGGACCAGACTTTTGAAGAGAGAAGAATGGCTGCTGATTACCAGTACAGTTCTTAATTAGTAAAAGATACATTTCCCTGAGCTCCTTTAATTTGGGGATTTGGGGTAAGAGACCCCAGAATCTGGTGATGAGAGATGTCTTTATCTCCCAGAAACAAACTAGGCTTAAAAGCGCTTGCAGGTGGGTGGGGGTGAAGCAGCCATGGTGAGACAGTCTCAGATTTTGCTCTTCTCTTTATCAGAAAGCTCAGCCCCTCTTCAGGCAGGTTATAGCAGGAGCCAGAAGGTCTAGGCTTCTGCACAAGCCAAGAACAGAGGTTAGGTCACATGGTGAGGGAAGAGACCTCTCCCCGGACAGCATGTCAGCATCGTTAGCGGCAGCAGGGATTCCTGTTAGAGGCAGGAATTAGGGGAAGTCTGGAAGATTTGAATTGTTGTTGTGGTTGTTTTTAGTAGGGACTCTCCCTAGAAGAGGCTGGTACTAAATGACCTACAATTAGCTTTCCTCTTTGGTTTTGGCCAGGCCACACCACCTGTGTGCCTCAGTTTCCCTGTTTTTAAAAGAAACTTGAATTTTTCGATTTTTTTTGATGCTCTGTTCATAGGCCCTTCAGTAAGAGACAGAAAGCAGAGGATCCTCAAAATTTTAAAGAATTAACTCTCTGTATACATAAGTATTCCATATTCTCCCCCAAGAGAACAGGACAAACGATTAAGAATCAAACCAGTCATTTTCTACAAAGAGCAAAATTTTTCTTCCTCACACCACTCTCCCTCCCTGTAACATCCCCCAAATTATTAAAGCTGACATCAGCACAAAGAAGGTGTGGGGCTCAAATTTGCACTTCTTGGTTGTGTTAGGTAAGGGCACAGCAGTGAAGGACGCTAAACCTTTGTGCTGGTCCCAGCGTCTAAATCCCAGGGGCTAAGCAAGGGATGTAACATTTTTCAAGTTCAGTTTGAGGAAATGAGACTATATTGCCTGTTAACCTTTTGATGAGGGTCCAGGATAAAGGTCACCTGAAACCTGGTGAAATTAAGGTCTGAAAAGAGAAGAGTTTGTGTTTGTAAGTAGATGCTTATTAGGTTTGCTCCTAATATCCAAGACAAAATCAAAATCTTACAAGAAAATATGCATTTTCTTGTGACAGAATGTAGCTTTTACCAGATTCTTTTTTTTGGCCAGGGCTGGGTTTGAACCCACCACCTCTGGTACATGGGGCCGGCGCCCTACCCCTTTGAGCCACAGGTGCTGCCCCTCTTACCAGATTATTAAAACAGTTTATGACATAAAGTAAGCCACTGTGAACTGCTCTTGGGGGCCGGGGCGGGGGGGGGGCTTACTGAATGGGGCCCTCCCCAAGTGAGTGGCTGAGTTTGTAAATGAGATGGTTGGAAGGTGGTCCTGCTCCTAGTAGAGGGTGGGGACAGGGAAAGATTCTGATGGCAGCTCGAGGGTGGTGTCAGAGGAAGGGCAGGGGAGCAGGAGGGAGCATGGAGTGAGTTGAAGAACTGGGAGATTGAGTTCTCAGCTATACCAATCTAGAGATTGAAGATGCATTTACCCTTCTGGTGAATCTTCAAACTCTGAGTGAAATTAAAAAGTCCAAGTCTAGTGTCTGCTCGAGGAGCCCAGGTAGCAGGTTTGGATAGGGTTGGCTGTTTACTGATCTGAGGAGCTCCTCGCTCTGTGCTTGGGAGGTTGAACAGGGGCTTTCTGCATTTAAAAAGTAAAATTCCTTTTTAACACCTTTGCCCCCAGAGCACCCCATAAAGAGTCCCAGTGTGAAGTTCACTGAGGGCTGAAATCATGCCATCCCACTGGCCAGTGTCTTGTGGACCCTCAGCCTTGAATGATGAGGAGCCCATATTTGTGTTCCTGCAAATATGCATGTGTGTGCGCGAGAGTTTGGATCAGACTGGATCGATCGTTGTGTTGAGCCAGCCTGGGTGTGGGGTCTGTCCAGGAGGCACAGGGGAGGGCCACTCTGTTCACTCTGAGACGGGCTCTCTCAGTGTCCTAGGTCCTGAGTGTCTGGTCTTGCTCCCTCAGGACAATCTTCACCTCTTACCAGCTTGAGGAGCTGGAGAAGGCATTCAATGAGGCGCACTACCCAGACGTCTATGCCAGGGAGATGCTGGCCATGAAAACCGAGCTGCCGGAAGACAGGATACAGGTAACAGCCCTGAGCCCCTCTCTCCCAGGCTTATCCCGTTCTCAGGGACGTGGTCCCAGATACCCCTGACCCTGCCTGCTCTCACCACCTGCTGTGGGCACATTCCTGCCTGTGACCAGGTCCTGAAGGTCAGCGATTCACTTAAGCTGACAGGTGTTTGCTGAAACTCTGCCATGTGAGGCGTGCACTGTGTAAGGGACAGAGGCTTGACAGATGTGGCCTGGCCTCCTGTTCCACACTGTGCACTTCCTAAGGAGTGTCAGACAGACCTTGAGGGGACTGGCAATGAGGGACAGAGTCCTGCCTGGGTCATGGGTTCTGGGCAGGGTCTCTGTGGAGGCAGATGTCCCCTTAGTACTGCTGAGGTGGCCCCAGGTCTCTATGAGTGGCTGTGAGGGGAAGGTGCTTCTAGCCCAGTTTGTTTGCCTTCCCTCCACCCCTCCCCATGAGGAAGGTGTGCCCCCTCTGTTCCCATCCCTGTCACTCCATCCTCTGAGGCCCCTGCCTCCCCTCATGCCCCAGCAATTTCTGGCCTTGCCCTGAGCCCCTGCTCCTTTTCCTTCTCCCTGTCTGGCCCAGTGGGTGGCCTGGGACATGTGCCTGGGGTGCTGACTAAGCCCTCCTCCTCTCAGGGGAAGTTTTGGGTCATAACCAGTCACTGATATGGGCAGTATGTTTTGGGCCATGGTGGGCAAGGGGCCTCCTGTCAGCGGCAGCAGGACCTTCGAAAGTCCAGAGTCTCCTCGCTGGTCAGGAGTGAGACTGCAGAATCATCTCTCTGGGAGAAGATGAAATCTGGTGGTTTTCTGGGCAGGTGGAGGTGGAGAGTGGGTGAGGGGAACATGCCTTAACTAGAACTTGACCTTAGATGAAAGCTGCCCCCCGCCGTTTGGGTGGTCTAGTGGGCTGAGGGATGGAAAAGTGGGCTGGGGCAGGTTCTCTTCCCCTGAGGCAGCTGCTCTGCCCCTCCTTCCAAGGTCCTTGTGCCTCCTGTGTGAGTGGGTGACTGCAGCCCTAGAGAAGGAACCAAGGGAGGTGTGTAGGTTGTTTTGTACTCTCACTGGAGGGCCAGAGGATGGGAAAGGAAGCCTCAAGCTGCTTTTCCAGAACAGCATTCCTCTCCCTCAGAAATCTATTTAGAATTGCAGCCAATGGCTTTAGACATTGACACAAATAATAAGCTCAATTATTCATAAGCAGATTATGTTTAGTGTGTTACTCATGGTGGCCCAGACCCTTTACCCTCTACACAACTGGGTTCTAGTGGGGTGAGCTGGGCGTCGATTCTGCAGAGTGTGTGTGTATAAGCCAAGGCCCAGTCCCATCCATGTGTGACAGTAACCTCTGCCTACCCTTCATTAGCACAAATTTGGCCAGTACAAGTGGCTGTGGTGGAAGGAGGGCTGACAAATACTTGCTGTTGGCAGGCCCCATGTTTGCACTATTGACCAGTAAGAAGGAACAGCTTGTCTCTTGCTGTGTGTTGTCCTAAAATATGTTTGGCTGTGGTGGTAGGGGATGGGGTTTTTAAAACCTGCTGAGCTCAGGATTTGGGGGAAAGCTCTTCCTGGGCAGCAAATGCATTGCTGCAAGTGCCCAATGGGCATGCTCAGCTTTTGCCTGGGGTTTGTTGCAGGGTGGTGTCTGAGGCCACCAACACAAAGAAGCCCTGAGTGTGGAGTAGGGACGGCTCATTATCCTGGGGACTGTGAGGATTGGCTCTGTAATTTGTGCGTAGGGGAGGAATGAGGCTGAATGCTGCCTGCCCCCAGAAGGCATCTGTGAATTGTTAAGCTGTCTCGTCCCAAAGTGTTTAACAAAGTGGGCAGGATCTTGGTGTGAGTCAATAACAATCACAGCTGTAATTTCTAAAGCAGTGTCCATGTGCCGAGTGTTCTCTTAAATATGTGATATACGTGGGAGAGGCAGGGTTGTGCAGTGGTTAGAGACACTGCCTTGGGAGTCAGATTTGCCTGAGTTTGTGGCTGGACTTCACCTCCCAAAGCCTCTGAGTCCTCATCTTTATAGTGGGGATGACAGTGGCATCTGCTTGTCCTGCAGATGCAATGAGCCATATGTGTGCAGTGTTCAGGGCAGTGCCTGGCACATGCACTCTCCTCAGTTGGTGTCAGGTCTGATCTCATTAAATCCTGGTGACAATTTGGGGGGGAGGGTAGAGGCCGTGAGATTTATTTATTTATTTATTTATTTAGAAACAGTCTCATTCTGTTGCCCTGTAGAGAGTGCTGTGGCACCATAGCTCATAGCAACCTCAAACTCTTGGGCTTGAGCAATCCTCTTGCCTCAGCCTCTAGAGTAACTGGGACCTCTAGGTACAAGGTGCCTGCCACTATGCCAAGCTGGTTTTTCTATTTTTAGTAGAGACAAGGTCTTGCTCTTGCTCAGGCTGGTCTTGAACTCCTGAACTCTACCAATCCACCTACCTCAGTCTCCTAGAGTGCTAGGATTACAAGTGTGAGCAACCATGCCTGGCCATGAGCTTCCTTTTAGGATGGAGGAAGCTGAGGCGCAACTTGTCTCAGGTCACACAGCTAGAAAGTGGGGGACATCAGGTCGCCTATAATCCTAGCACTTTGGAGGCCAAAGGCAGGTGGATTGCTTGAGTTTGGGGGTTTCAGACTAGCCTGAGCAAGAGTGAGACACTGTCTCTACTAAAAGTAGAAAAACTAGCCAGGTGTAGGGGCAAGCACCTGTATTCCCAGCTATATGGCAGGCTGGGCAAGAGGATCACTCAAGCCCAAGAGTTTGAGGTTGCTGTGAGCTATGATATCATAGCACTCTATCCAGGACAATGGAGTGTGATATATATGGAGTGTGTATATACAAAAAACCCTCCCTTTCACCACCTGCCTCAACCCTCCCTTTCATCACCTGCCTCTCTCTTTTTTTTTTGGAGACAACCTCAAGCTGTCACCGTGGATAGAATGCTGTGGCATCACAGCTCACAGCAACCTCCAATTCCTGGGCTCAAGCGAGTCTCCTGCCTCTGCCTCCCAAGTAGCTGGGACTACAGGCGCCTGCCACAATACCCGGCCATTTTTTTGGTTGCAGCCGTCATTGTTGTTTGGCGGCCCAGGCTGGATTCGAACTCGTGAGCTCAGGTGTATGTGGCTGGCGCCTTAGCCCGTTGAGCCACAGGCGCTGAGCCAGCCTCTCATGTTTTAAATCTGTTTTGCCTTGAAGGTGGGAGAATAGAGGTGATTTGAAGTGTGGGGGGGGACGGCATGTATCACAATTTCTTTATAAAAATAATATTTTTTGAGTACCAGGCACTATTATAAAAAAATCCAAACTCATAATAAAATTGTTTAAATGAGTTCAAAGGGTGAAAAATGAGTTTCCCTCCTCCCTCCCCACCATCAGCCCTCCCTTGGTAACCTATGTCCTTTGTTTTCTTCCAAGGATAGTTTATGCACAGTCAGCAAAGAGTCCTCAGAACACCCAATGGGTGGGCTAGGTGTTATAGTCCCATGTTTTAGATGGGGAGCCTGAGGCACAGAGGCCAGAAGTCAGAACTGAGTCCCTTTAGACTCTAGAGCCCTTGCTTCCTACATTGCTCCTTTCCTCACCATTTCCCCTCAAAGTTTCCCCTGCCCAGCTTTGGGTCAGAGGACTCTGTGTGTGTGATGAGGGTGAAGGAAGGGGGAGACAGAGGGTCTTTAGAGGCTCCAGGTCTAGAGTTAGAAACTCTCAAGGTGGAATGAAAGGTTATTGGACAGGAAGTCAGGGACCCAGATCTTAGCTCTGGCTCTGACACCCACTAGCATAACAGAGGCTCACCTGGAAAAGAAAGAGGTGGAGTCCTCCTCATAATCACCTCCCCTCGTCACCCCCTGGACTGCCATTGGTGGAATGGGCTGCAGGATGGGTGGAGTTTAGCAGTCCCAGGAGAGAGCTTGGACTTGCATGACGTGGCTGACATTCCTTCTGAGCCAATGGGAGTAAAGCCCTGCCTATGTCTGAGGTCCACTGTCTAATGTCTAGGGAGAACCCCCAGCACAGACGTGAAAAGTCAAACATGCCTACTTCCAATGTTTCACTGCCAGCAAATCAAACTCTGAGCCTCAGATTCTTCACTTAGAAAATAATATTTTTCCAAATGCTAACTTTACAAGTGGTGTTGTTACTGTAATTTATTAAATACTCACCAGTGTTCCAGAGACTAAGTGCTTTCCATGCCTTGTTTCATTTAATCCTTTACAACCAGATGAGTTAGGTGTCATCTCTATACCTATTTTCTGGATGAAGAAGCTGAGGGGCTGAGAGGTGAAGTAAACAGGACTGGGATTGAAACCCAGCACTCTGCTACCACCACACAGACGCCAGAGGTGAACACAAATGCCTCTTTAAACAAATTGTAACCATGCAAAGAGCAGTGATGATGGATGGCCCAGTCCCAGCAGTAGGGGATGGTTTCCTCTGCCTTTGTGCTTTAAGGATGAGCACTTCCCCACTCTATAGCCCCCTGGATTGGGGATAGAGGCATATGATGCAATGTCGGGGAAAGAAAAGATTTCAAGTCTCCATGTCAGACTCAAGCACACAGTCCATTTTTGTGTGTATCCAAAAAAAAGTATGCTGGGCAGTGCCTGTGGCTGTGAGTAAGGTGCTGGTCCCATATTCCAAGGGTGGCTGGTTCAAACCTGGTCCCAGCCAAACTGCAACAAAAAATAGTCAGGCATTGTGGCCACCACCTGTGGTCCCAGCTACTCGGGAGGCTGAGGCAAGAGAATCACCTAAGCCCAAGAACTGGAGGTTGCTGTGAGCTGTGACGCCATAGCACTCTACCAAGGGTGACAAAGTGAGACTCTATCTCTAAAAAAAAAAAAAAGTATGCTGGGATATGGCATTCTAGAAGCCCCTGCCAGATATCAGCCTTAGGGAAGAGGAAATGGGTTTCCAGACCGACTTTATTTCCTCGATGGGGTCACTTGTTAAAATTGTAGTGTCAGGGCTCGGCGCCTGTGGCTCAACAGGCTAAGGTGCCGGCCACGTACACCTGAGCTGGTGGGTTCGAGCCAGACAACAATGACGGCTGCAACCAAAAAATGGCCAGGTGTTCTGGTGGGTGCCTTTAGTCCCAGCTACTTGGGAGGCAGAGGCAGGAGACTCACTTGAGCCCAGGAATTGGAGGTTGCTGTGAGCTGTGATGCCATAGCACTCTACCCAGAGTGACAGCTTGAGGCTCTGTCTCAAAAAAAAAAATTGTAGTCAGGATATATATATATATATATATACACATATATATGTATATCATATATATGTGTACATATATCCACTTGTTTACTGTAATTTTTTCCTGACATAATCCAGAGCTATGGATGTGCAAAGTGAACAGAGACTATTTTTTTTTTTTAAGAGACAGAATCTCATTTTGTCGCCCTCAGTAGAGCTGTGGCATCACAGCTCACAGCCACCTCCAGCTCTTGGGCTTAGGCGATTCTCTTGCCTCAGCCTCTTGAGTAGCTGGGACTACAGGCACCTGCCATAGTTTCCCGGCTATTTTTTTTGTTGTTGCAGTTTGGCCGGAGTCGAGTTTGAACCCACCACCCTCAATATATGGTGCCGGCACCCTACCCACTGAGCCACAGGCACCGCCTGAACAGAGACTACCTTTCACTCCCCTCTTAGAAGCTTCATGTATGTCAAAGTGTGAGGTTTAAGTCCTCTGACTAGCACTGTTGGACTTTGCCTCTTCTAAAGTGGTCCCTGCCCAGGGGTAGGCAGCAGAGTACTAGGGAGTTTACTCCAGAAGTAAAAGGACAGGTGTCTGGGCTGGAAAGGGTTTGCAGAGCTCAGGTGTTTATTAGAATCACCAGGGCAGAATTTTCAAATACCTATGGGGGGAGGGGTCTCTACACCAGCTATTCTAGGTTTAACTGGTTTAAAATTAAACACTTGCAGGTTGGCACCTGAATGTTTTAAAATCTCCCTAGGACATTCTGTGTGAAGTCAGTGTAAAAAACACTGTGTTGGAGGCTCAGGGTAGATGTTCCTGTGTCCTACATGGGTTAATATGAGTGGAAGAAAGTGGAGTTTGGGGTGACAGGGGTAGGAGGAGGAACACAATGACCTGTGTGCAGGAAGGATGCTGCCAGAAGCGTGGGCAGAGCTGCCCTCTAGTGGGCATCAAAGGCTGCAGCAAGGCCCAACTCAGCCTCAAACTGGGCTGGACCCAGTGAGCTGAAATACGATGTCAGAAGTGCTGAGTGGGTATGGAGAGTGAAGCCATTACATCACGCCAGCAATGAGCCCAAATTTATCAGCTTCCAGCTACAGGAGAAGAAAGAGGCTGAGTGAATGTGACGGACGTTCACCCAGAGCCTGGCCAACAGAACCAGGCCTGGTGGCATGTGGCAAATTTGGAGACCAGAATGTGCAAAGGGCATTTGTCATGCAGGATGTCTCCGTTAAGGGTGGTGATCCTGGAAGGAGTGCAGAGGGTCTGCTCAGAGCCACTTGAGAGAAGGAGCCCTGGGCATGTTGTCTTGTGAGGATGCTCGGATGGGAGCTTGCAGGTCAGGGACTAGGTAACAATGCAGACACAAGAGGAGGCATGGGACATGGCCACAGCTGCTTGTGCTGGTTACCGACGCAGAGAAAGAACTGACAGTGTTGCCTGGCTTACTAGCTATGCACTTCATGGCAGAGGAGCATTCATTTGCAAGGGTTCCCTGGGTCCAGTCCACCCCTGGAGGTACAGCCACCCTCTCTGCCAGCTGTGAAGGTACCTGCCAGATCAGCTGTTGACAGTCAGAGTTATCCTTCCTACCTGGGCTTTCAGAGTGATAAAGAGGGGAAATATATCAAGAAACCCAGGCTCATTCCTAAGCTGAAAGATCCTCCCAACTCACCTTTGTCTGGGACTCCAAACCTGGTGACCCTTGATGTCACTCTGGGTCCTTTAAGCACTTGGAGCAGTGAAGTGTAAGGCAAGTAGAGGTCTTGTTCTGGTTGGGGACTTGATGCAATGTCTCCCAAAGAGTTTGAGATCAGACTCCCATGTGAGAGGAGCGGTCTCTTCTAGAAAGTGCGCAGTCAGGAAAGCAAGTGAGAGAGACTGAAGGAATATTATGGGTTCGTCAGAACAAGAGTCCAAGTAGAAACTCAGAGATGAGATATAGAAGGGCATCGTTTTATGTGAAAAGCATTCTAGAGCAACTTCCAGAAAGCAAGGCCTTGTCTTGTTGCACATTTAGCTCTTACTATGTGCCTAATTCCACACACTGCCTATTTTCACAACAAACCTGTAAGGAAGTGGAGGTGGCATCACTGGGCAGGTAAGGAATGAGAAGTTCAGAAAGGCTAAGAAATGTCTCCATGGCCACAAAAGCAACAAGAGGAAGAGCAGAGATCTCCAACCTAGGCCTCCTGGCTTCTTATGGAGGTGTGGGTGCTATGGGTGGGTGGGTGGGGGGTTGTCCTCCATTGGAGCCTCGGGGGCTTGGAACATAGTGGAAATATGGGGAGAGGTTCAGGGGCAGATGCTTGGCTCTCCAGATGCCTAGAGGGTAAACTAGAGACTGTCTATATTAAAGTCTCACAGCCTAGGCTTGGTGCCTGTAGCTTAGCTGTTAGGGTGCCGGCCACATACACCTGGGCTGGCGGGTTTGAAACCGGCTTGGGCCTGCCAAACAACAATGACAACTACAACAAAAAAACAGGCCGGCATTGTGGTAGGCACCTGTAGTCCCAGCTACTTGGGAGGCTGAGGCAAAAGAATAGCTTAAGCCCAAGAGTTTGAGGTTGCTGTGAGTTGTGACATCACAGCAGTCTACCGAGGATGACCTAGTGAGAGTCTGTCTCAAAAAAAAAAGTCACAGGCTGAAGGCTAGTTCTGTCTTTCCCCTCTCCTTCTGGCATTGTTATTTTCATTATTATTATTATTTGCCAGTCCAGCCTTGCTAGAGGGCATATGGAGGAGGCCAGAGCACAGGTAATGCCACTCTGGGCAGGCTCCCACTGACTTTCAGTGTCTCCCCTGAAGTAACAATAGCTAGCATGTACTGAGCACCTTCAGTATTTCAAGCACTTATTTAATACTCCAAATAACTCTGGAAAGTAGGTATTCTTACTTTTTGTTTGAAGAGACTGAGAAGTCAAGTAACTTTCCCAAGGTCACACAGCAATTTTTTCAGAGCTGAGAATTCCAGTTCAGGACTAGCTGATCTTGAGGCTTCTTATAAATTTTTAAGTTCTATATTCTTACTGGTCGCTTCCAGAAAGGGAAGAGGAAGGCAAATACAAAGAGTGGTTAGGGTTAATTCTAATCCCTTGTCCACTTCCCTCCAAGGCACCACTGCCACAGCTTCCCTGCCAACTGTCCTAAAAAGAAATTGTTTTGGCCATCCAGGCTTCCTCCATAAATTGGAGTAGCATCTGGTCTTCACAGAGAGCCAGGCATTCCAGGAGCCCATAACTGAGGTCGGGATGACTTCTAGTTTGAGCGACCAGCTGGCACCAGCTCCCCTGGGAGAGTATCTGTGGGCAAAGTCTGATCTACAGATCAGTTACTCATTTACCCAAATTAAGAGACCCAGAAAAACAGTTCTGTTTAGAGGCCCCAATGATGATCTGAATCCCAAGTCTGCTCCCTTACGTGAGTTTCTTAAAGATGCTGTTTCCATCTGAGAGCCTGCTCCATCTCAAGAATGAATGCTCACAGAACTCCTGGGAAAGCCAGGATAACGCCACTTACCAGGTATCCGCCTTGCGTTGGAGGGGGCACCTCTGTCTTTGTATACTCCACAGAGCCTTCTCCAGAATCCCTAAATTCAAACCTCCATGAAAATGGAAAGGTTTTTTCTAAGTTTGGCATCAAAATCCATTTGACAGCAGAAGTTGGACTTGACCCCATGCAACTTATTTATCCCTGTTGGTGTGGCTATTTACATACTCACATATTCTGCACTTTGCTGCAGAAATCAAAAGTGATGGGTTTGATTAAGAGATGCTGCCACTGCAGGGCTTATGTAACATGTGGTGTATGGATCGCATATGTTTTCTAAAACATTTTTGGAACTGGCTCCAAGAGCAGCCGCCTTGCCTGTCAGGTCACCAGTGCGGTCATGTCCGGACAAACGGAGGCCCTGCCCTTGTGCTGCCCTCGTTCTGAGTAGGAGCTACGGGTACCAAACTCGGTTGTGTTAAAGGTGCTATCCCTGCGGAGGCGCCGCCATCCAGGCCATCTGAGGCTGTGTCCCTCCCATTTTTAGACGCGCCTAGTTATTCACAAATGAAGAAATGCCAAAGCAAGGTTACACATGTTTGAGTCATCTCAAAGGTGGGTGTGGAGTGGTCAGTCTTTCCGGCACCAAGTAGGGTGTCGCTGCCGCCGTGGGGCCGTTTTTTGGTAGCCCAGCACTGCAAGGAGGGCGGGCCGGAGCGCCCCCTGGCGGGTGTGGCCTGTCGTGTTCTGTCGCAGACTCCGGGCTGCCGCGGGCCGCTGGGAGCTCGCTTCGCCACCTGGCGGCGGAAACGGGAAGCGCAGGAGCACTCGGACCCCGGGCCCCGCCGGTCCCAGACTCGGCTCCCGAGGCAGCAAAGGGTTAAGCTGTCAGCGGCGCGATGTTAAACAGGTGTCAAAGGCGCCCCATATATCTGCAGATTGAAATCAAATTCTTTGCCGTATAAAAAGATAAATTACCCAGGCGCTGCCGTGCGTCCCACTCATCACGCCAGCGCCAGACGGCAAGCAATTTTTTTTTTTAATGTGCTAACGACCTAATCAAGCAATCAAGTCGGAGAAGATTGCAGAGTGACCGGGGCAGCCATCTGCCGGCGAGCCCGGCATTCATTTCCGCGCCCCTGCGCGAGGCGGGGACCAGGAGGGAGCCGCCGGGGGAAGAGGGGAAAAAATCCTAAACAAATTAACACCCAATTTTCCCCGTCTAATTAGTTAAATGAGAAGTGTTTGGGGTCCCCCGGGGAGCGGGAGCGGCTCGCGGCGAGGCGAGCGCCTCCTCCCCGGCATTAATTAGTGCGGGTCAATGCCGCGGCTCCCGGGAGAGCAGCCGCTTTAATTTCCCGTGATATTTCAGTGCCTGAGGCCCATCGATTCAAACTGAAATTAACTTATTTTTCAATCAGCCTAGGGCTGCCTCTGGGGGTGACTCTTCTTTTGCCGCCTCCTGAATAGAGCTGGAGCAATTTTTCATCAAAAGCTGATCCCCGACCGCGGGGGAGGGGGCCCAGTGGGAAGGGTGGGACGCGGGTGAGGGGACGGAAATCGCAGAGGAAATGAATGGGCTTCCCGAGCCGCCTTTTCCTCCACTCGCCCTCTCCGCTCGCGCCTCCCTGCGGTGCCTCGGGCGACAGGCCGCCCTGGAGTCAGGGTCCCAAGGGCTGTGAAGGCTAAGAAGGAACAGACAGGCCAGTTTCTCGCGGACCCCTCACCCCCTGCAGGCAAAGCTTCTAGCTTTGTCAGCTCTGGAAGTCTCAAGAAAACCGCTTTGGAAGACCAGGAAGTCCTTCCTCCCCAAACAAAGCAGGGCTTCTGGGATCTCCTTCAGGAATAGCTGGAGTGCTGCAGACACAGAGAGAACCCCCTTCTCACTCAGACCCTGCATCTGTCAGCTCTGGGGAGAGAAACATTCCCCAGTCCTTCCCCACCACACTCTCCTATGTTCACTCTCCCATTTGCTCCTCAGCCCTCCAGAAAGTTGTCTTCCTCCATTGACCCAGGGGTGACTGCCCAGCTTCCCTGATAGAGTTCAGAGTTAGGCCCAGAATTGAGGAAAGCAAGGGACTGGGGGTCAAATGCACTAGGCAGGGCTCAGCCAGGACAGGCCAGAGGAGGGGGACTGACCCAGACCCCTTAGGCGTCCCCCCCCTACTTTCTGATACCTGGATGAAATGCCCAGCATTGCTTCCTGAGCCTGTGGACTCACCTGTAGCCTTCCTCTACTGTTCTGGCAGAGAACTTGTCCTGCAAACCAGAAAAGAGAATCTGTTCATACGCTAGAGGTGTGAGCACTTGCAGGAAAGCTGCCAGGGTCAGGTCAGGCCTCTCAGCTGCAAACTGAAAAGCACATGGCGTCCTGCCCATCTGCAAGACCTTGTCCAGAAGCTGGCCCTATCCCATCTACCTAGAACTGCTTTGATTAAAAAAAAGACCCCTTTTTTTTTTGAGACAGAGCCTCAAGCTGTCACCCTGGATAGAGTGCTATGGCATCACAGCTCACAGCAACCTCCAATTCCTGGGCTCAAGCGAGTCTCTTGCCTCTGCCTCCCAAGTCGCTGGGACCACAGGCGCCCACC
>CAUYON010210212.1:0-45575 GCA_963573935.1 Arctocebus calabarensis | reverse complement strand
AAAAAAAAAAAAGAAAAAAAAATTTATTCATGTGGAAATCCTCAGACCCAGATGAGGTTTAATTAGATGTTATGGCGTGCCTGTTAGATTGAGTTCTGTCAGGCTAGCCATGTTCTCAAGAGCCCCTTTCCTAGCATGTCTCTTCTTCCCACCCGAGCATCATTCCTCAAAATGTGGTTAGAAGAGAGAGAAAGACCCACTCTGTTTTCACCTGATTCCAATCAAGAGTCTAAAATGCTTGTTCTTTATCTCAGGAACTAGTTTTCCAGATTTAGGAAGCAACACAAAACCCACGACTAACAACGGCAGGCGTCTAATGTTCTGAGTGCCCTGGGTCAGGGGCACCTTTACCACTGTTCAGTTTCCTCCGGCAAATGAGAACTCCTTCTCCTTAACCACCTGGTACGGATGGTCGACTAACTAGATGAAAAACAGACTGGTTAGAATCCGTTAAGCTGCCCGATGGGGTGTAGCCTGGAGTTGTATTTAGTTCATTCTGTCTACAACAGTGCCTGATGCATGGTCCATATGCTCACTGGACAGCTGTGTTGATAAATTCTAAGCATTGTTATCCTCTAGGAAAGCTGAATGAGGGCTAATGTTTTCTTTTTAAAATGGTTAGTAGTGAAAAGTTTGTCCTTTGGAGATTCTGATTTTATTCTACTTTTAAAAGCTGCCCCAAGGCTCGAAGCCCATAGCTCAGTGAGTAGGGCGCCAGCCACATACACCGAAGGTGGTGGGTTTGAGCCTGGCCTGGGCCTGCTAAACAACAACGGCTGCAACCAAAAAATAGCCTGGCATTGTGGCAGGTGCCTATAGTCCCAACTACTTGGGAGGCTGAGGCAAGAGAATCACTTAAGCCCAATAGTTCGAGGTTGCTGTGAACTGTGATGCCACATCACTCTCCCGAGGGTGACACAGTGAGACTCTGGCTCAAAAAAATAGAAATAAAAAATAAATAAAAGCTGCACCAAGCCTGATACCCTCAT
The DNA here is from genome assembly GCA_963573935.1 of Arctocebus calabarensis. Classification (NCBI taxonomy): domain Eukaryota; kingdom Metazoa; phylum Chordata; class Mammalia; order Primates; family Lorisidae; genus Arctocebus; species Arctocebus calabarensis. Next base: position 44,586 of record CAUYON010210212.1, on the reverse strand, counting down.
GCAATTGTCACTGCTTACCCTCCCTGCCCCTACAGCCCAAGCACTGTCCCTTTCTTTCCCACGTGTGCCTGAAGCTGCCAGCTGTCTGAGTTTCTCCCTTTGCAGTCCTGAACCACACAATGAAGGGCTCTGGCAGCTGCAGGTATTTTCACCACAGCGATTCTAGAAAATGCTTTGTAATTACTAAGCAGAAGGCGTGTAGTCTGAGGGGGCTGGAGGACCAGGTCTTCAAATCTGTTTTGTTTTGGCATTTCATATTTAGCTCTTCCAGGGTGCTGGAGAAATGGGAAAGCTCTGAACACCTGTCCAGATGAATTTTTAACAGACATTTGTAAAAATTAGATGACTAAAGTTTTGGGGCACTTTTTAAAGGATTTATTGGCCATCAGTGCACCTTTTGTGAAGTGTCTGTTGAAGTCTTTTACCACTTTTTTTTTTTTTTTTTTGAGACAGCCTCAAGCTGTTGTGCTGGGTAGAGTGCCATGGCGTCACAGCTCACAGTAATCTGCAAAGCCTGGACTTAAGCGATTTTCTTGCCTCAGCCTCCCAAGTAGCTGGGACTACAGGCACCTGCCACAATGCCTGGCTATTTTTTGGTTGTAGTTGTCATTGTTGTTTGGCAGACCCAGGCTGGATTTGAACCTACCAGCTCTGGTATGTGGCTGGCTCCTTAGCCCCTTGAGCTATAGGCACTGAGCCATCTTGCACCATTGTTAATTGGGTTACCTATCTTCCTATTGTTGATTTGTGAGCATTCTTTATATATTCTGGATGCAAATCATTTGTTAGACACATGTGTTCGAGTATTTTTCCCAGACTGCAGTTTTTCTATTTTCTGAATCCTATCTTGTGATGAGCTGAAATTATAAATTTTGGTGAAACCCAACTTTTTCTCTAGTTAGTACTTTTTGCATTCTAAGAACTCTTTGCCCACTACGGCCATCAAGTTATTATGGTTCACTCTAGCAGCTTTGTGGCTGTGGGTATTTCATGTAGGTCTATTTTTTTTTTTTGAGACAGAGTCTTTGTTGCCCTCAGTAGAGTGCTCTGGCATCGTAGCTCACAGCAACCTCAAACTCTTGGCCTCAAGTGATCCTCTTGCCTCAGCCTCCCCAGTAGCTGGGACTACAGGCACCCACCACAATACCCAGCCAATTTTTCTGTTTTCAGTAGACATGGGGTCTCACTCTTGCTCAGGCTGGTCTCAAACTCCTGAGCTCAAGCGATCCCCTCATTAGCCTCCCAGAGTGCTGGAATTACAGGTTTGAGCCATGGTGCTCTGTGATCTATTTTCAATTAACTTTTGTATATGGAGTGAGAAAGGGATTGAGGTTCAATATTGTTAAAAAGACTTTTCTTTTCCCATTGAATTAGAGCCAATGACTGGAAACAATCCAAATGTCCACGGTAAATAAATAAACAAATTTCTATTATTGGATTCTAGGTCCAATAACAGAAAACATTCATGAAACAAGGAAATACATCAGCAAGGTTTTTTAGAAAAGAGCTAACTATAAATACATGCAACAACGTGAATGACTCTCAAAAACATTATGCTGGGCGGCGCCTGTGGCTCAGCGGGTATGGTGCTGGCCCCATATACCGAGGGTGGTGGGTTTGAACCTGGCTCTGGCCAAACTGCAACAACAACAAAAAAATACCCAGGCGTTGTGGTGGGCAACTGTAGTCCCAGCTATTTGGGAGACCGAGGCAAGAGAATTGCCTAAGCCCAAGAGCTGGAAGTTGCTATGAGCTGTGACGTCACTGCACTCTACCGAGGGCGACAAAGTGAGACTCTGTTTTTCTAAAAAAAAAAAAAAAAAATTATGTTGAATGAAAGAAGCCACACAGAGAAAGAAAAGTTCTTACCGTATAATTCTACGTACATAAAATTCTAGGACACAATTAATTCTGAATTAACAGAAAGCAAATCAATGGTCGCCTAGTTGGGGTAGGGACAGAAATGTTATGGTGTGATGGAAATGTTCTAGATCTTGTTCTGGGTATTTGTTAAATCTGCATAAACAATTGTCAGATTCATCCATCTGAACATCCAACGTCTCCACATTTCATTGTATGTCAATTACACCTCAATTTAAAGTATATTAAAGAAAAAAACGTTAGATTGTGAACCTTTCTGGACTATGCCCAAGAAATAGCAAGATTCCTTCTTCTCTGCGGATGGCTTGCTGTTGAAGGCTGAGAAACAGAGAGACCACGCATGGACCTTCACTTCTCCCTCTTCACAAGACTGTGGGAGAGACTTTTTAAAACATTGGCTAGGAGACTTGCATTTGAAACCAGCTGAGTAAATAATGGGACTTTGGTGAGTTGTTTTTTCCCCCTCTGTGTTTGGAAATTTGAGCCTGGTGTATCTTTCCCAAGCACATTTCATTTAGAAGACAATTTACATTTGTACAAAATCATGGCTTCAGCCCATCTGCTCCATGATTATGTAAGATCCAACACTCATTAGAGTGGAACGTGCCTTGATCTTAGGGAGCATATGAACTTGCATGCTTGGGATTCAAGTTCCTCTAAAATAACTTCCACCTCCAACCAGCTACCAATAGCCTGCTGTTTCTGACATTTTCTTTAGAACATTACAGTTGATATTTGTTTTCAGGAGATTGAATTATTGAGGAGCTTTAAATTCCCAATTGCTGTAGCAGATTTTCTGCTACAGTTAAGCAAGATTGTGTCGGCAGTTGTGGAGGGGTGTGTGCTAGAGGAAGAGCTGTTTGTTGTATATACCTGATGATTTTATCACTGGAGATTATTTGTAACAATGAAACAGCTGGAGTGGTAACATGATTCATATTAACATATGCATGTAAGTGTGTTAGGAATGGAATCAACATAATTTCTGTGCTTTGGTTTCCCCTTAGAGGTTGAGAGTCCTGATTTATTTACAGTCTGCAGTAAGCACAGCCAGGCAGCAGTGTTGCTGGACAGATGGCAGGGAAGGGGAGGCCATGTGCCATGGGTGGCTGTTAACATTACAGTGTCTGGGTGTGCTCTTCAAAGAGGCCAAAGCCAAGGGGGGGGCGGGGGGAAGCAGACGAAAACAAAGGCTCCATTTGTCTCCCAGAGTCCTTAACCCTTCCATTTACCCGCCTTTGCCTAGTTTCACCTACCAGAACTTCAGAGGGAGGGGACTGGGGAGACAAAATGAGATGTCAGGGCCACCGTTGCCAAAAGCAGAACCTTGTAGGGGAAGGAACTAGTGAAGAGGCCACGGTCGCCAGACTCCTGGGCGCTGGCAGGAAGCAGGATTTGTAGCGGGAGGAGAAGGTGGGCTGAGAGATGCTGGAGACAAAGACAGGTGAGGAAAGTGGTCCACAGGCCACCCGGAGTCTTGAGGCTGAGGAAGCGGGGAGGCCAGAAAGGACAGGAAACACCCTCAGAAGAGGAGTCTGGCGGGGGCCACAGGAATGTGAGTGTGATGGAGACTTTACGGAGAGAGATTCTAGGCCATTTAGGAGAGAACAGAATTCAGCCCCAGGACAGAGAGGTCTGAAAGTGGCCAGGAAAGGCCCCACTAGAAAATAGGGAGACGACCATGAGGTGGTCGACTGAATTTGGGATATATATCTGGGTGTGAAATTGCAGAATCATGTAGTAACTCTCTGTTTCCCCTTTTGAGGAACTGCCGAGCTGTTTTCCACAGTGGCTGCACCATTTTACATTCCCACCCACCATGTATAAGAGTTCCGATTTTTCCACCTCCTCACCAACGCTTTTTCAGCTTTTTATTTTAGCCATCTTTGCAAATGTGAAATTGCAGGTGTGACTAAGGATGCTAAGCGTCTTTGCAGGTGCTTACAGGCTGATCGTACATCTTCTTTGAAGAAATGTCTGTTTTGTCCTTTTTTATTTTTATTTTTTTTAGTCACCCTTGATAGAGTGTCACCCTTGGTAGAGTGTCATGGTGTCACAGCTCCCAGCAACCTCAAACTCTTGGGGTTAGGCAACCTCTTGCCTTAGCCTCCCAAAGTAGTTGAGGCTACAGGTGTTTGCCACAAGGCCCAGCTATTTAGAGACAGGGTCTTACTCTGACTCAGGCTGGTCTCGAAATCCTGAGCTCAAGCAATCCGCTCACCTCGGCCTCCCAGAGTGCTAGGATTATAGACGTGAGCCACCATGTCTAGCCCGTTTTGTCCATTTTTAAGTTGATCTACTTTTTAGTATTGCATTGTCAGAATTCTTTATGTATTCTGGATGCAAGTTCCTTATCAGTATGTGATTTGCAAATATTTTCTTCCATTCCATGGGTTATCTTTTCACTTACTTGGCAGTGTCGTTGATTTTGATAAAGTCCAGTTTGCATATTTTTCCTCTGGTTACTGTGCTCTAGGTGTTACATATCAGAAAGTCTTGCCTAACTTAAGGTTTTAAAGATTTGCTCCTGTGTTTTCTTCTAAGAGTTTTGTAGTCTTATCTTTTTTATTTAGGTCTATGGTCCATTTTAAGTTTTTTATTTTTAGAGACAGAGTCTCACTATGTCACCCTCGGTAGAGTGCCATAGTGTCACAGCTCACAGCAACCTCAAAATCTTGGGCTTGAGTGATTCTCTTGTCTCAGCCTCCCAAGTAGCCAGGACTATAGGCGTCCACCACAATGCCTGGCTATTTTTTATTGCAGTTATCATTGTTGTTTAGCTGGCCCAGGCCAGGCTTAAACCCGCCAGCCCTGGTGTATGTGGCCGACACCCTAATTGCTGAGCTACAGGTGCCAAGCCATTTTAAGTTAATTTTTTTTTTTTTTTGTAGAAACAGAGTCTCACTTTATCGCCCTCAGTAGAGTCGTGGCATCACACAGCTCACAGCAACCTCCAACTCCTGGGCTTAGGCGATTCTCTTGCCTCGGCCTCCTGAGTAGCTGGGATTGCAGGGGCCTGCCACAACGCCCAGCTATTTTTTTGTTGTTGCAGTTTGACCGGGGCTGGGTTTGAACCCGCCACTCTCAGTATATGGAGCCGGTGCCCTACTCACTGAGCCACAGGCACAGCCCTTAAGTTAATTTTTATATATGACATGAGACAGGAGTTAAAATCCTGTTGTCTCAGCACCATTTGAATTGTCTTTATGACCCTGCCAAAAGTCAATAATCCATCACTATAAGGGTTTATTTCTAGACACTCAATTCTATTCCATTGACCTACATGTCTGTCTTCACACTGGCATCCTCTAGAAACAAAAGAGCAGCAGCGTGGTTCTTAGCAGTGGGAACCCTTGAAGAGCCCACCTAACACCCCGTATAGCTGTGGTCCCCAACCCCCACGAACTAGTTCCGAGCTGGTCTGGTCCGTGGTCTGTTGGGAAAGGTGAGCGGCAGGCAGGTGAGCAAACTTCATCTGCGCTTACACTGAAGTTTCTTTTCCCATCTTGGCATCACCGCCCGAGCTCCTTCTGTCCCACCTCCCATTCATGGAAAATTTGTCTTCCATGAAGCACAAAACTGGTCCTTGGTACCAAAATGATTAAGGACTGCTGCTGTACAGAGAGCTGTTTTGGAGAGCACAAAGGCAGTTGTTCATGGTACAAGTTCAAGACCCTAAACAGTGCTAGAGAATTTCTGGCTGCATTATGAAAACAGGATGGGAAGCATGGAGGGGAATAGGGTAGACTTTTTTGTACTCCCTCTGTCCAACAAGGTGAGGAAGGTGGCAAGCCTTTGCCCTCAGCAGTGGCTTGGACCCCTTAGTTGTGCCCCAAACGGTATAAAGTGCTGTCCCAGCTACATGTAAGAGATGTGGAGAACCTGATAATAGTTCTGCTTTGACTCTGACTTTGACTTTGGCACAAGTACTTTTCCGGATCCGTCCTGCTCTGGCCCTTGTCCCGCCCCATCTTCCCTGCAGATGTGAGCCCTGCATCCCAGCCTCTGCCTGCACCAGGGCCCGCAGCCTAGCTCTGCCAGGGGCTGGGACGGCTACCTCCTCTCCTGCTTCCAGCCTTCCCTTGGCTACCTTCAGTCTTATATTCCCAGAGTATTGGTTTCCTGTGGATACTGTAGGAAATTACCGCAGAAATAGTGGCCTGAAACAAGACAAATTTATTCACTTAAGTTTCTGGAAGTCAGAGTTCAAAGTCAGTTCCATCGGACAAAAATCATAGCATTGGTAGGACTGACTCCTTCCAGAGCTCTAGGGGAGAATCTATTTCCTTCCCTTTTCCACTTCTAGATGGCACCTGCATCCCTTGGCTCGTGTCCCTTTCTTCATCTTTAAACCCAGCTGGGTAACATCTTGCTTCTGTAGTCACGTTATTTTCTGCCTTCTGCGGTCCGGTCTTCCCGGGCTTGTCTGATCAGGACGTTCGTGATTACATTTAAGGCCCACCTGGACGATCCAAGATGATTTTTCCACCTCAGAATCCTTAATCTCATCTACATAGTCCCTTTTGCTATAGAAGGTAAAATGTACAGGTTCTGGGGTTTAGAGGGAGGGGCCGCTATTCAGCTTGTTACAATGGGGGTCACTTAGGTGGCTGCACTGGCCTATTATACCAGGTTTCTGTTCTGACCTGTTGGGGTCCCTGCCAGTTGTCTATATTTTAACTATAGTTTCACTCTCAGAAGTTGTCAAATATTTTGATTATTATCCCTGCTTTCAGCCCTCTTTGTCAAGGAAATGAGTGGATATACATTTGTACGAGGCTAAAATAGACAGCAAGTGAGCTTAAAATGTGTGAAATGGATTGATTGGTGTTCTGCTGTAAGAAAGTCAAGTATGAATCCAGAAAAGGAAAACCTAGAAGAATCCAGAGATGGGTCTGTCATAGGCATGTGAAATATCAGAGACAGTTAAGACAAAAGCCACAGTAAAAAGCAGTTCATCCACCTGCTACGCGGGGCGAAGATGGATAGAGAGCTTTCTGCAGTTTTAAGATGACTTGAGTCCCAGGTAGAGAGATAGCCTGAGAAACCAAACAAGGGCTTATTTCTGTGCAAAAAGATAAGGCGGTGCCCAGGACAGCCTGGAAGCTGGAGTCCAGAGAGGACTGACCCAGAGCAAACAAGAACCGAGCAAGCACGTGGGGCACGGGCTTTCTGCTGTGGACTCGTGACCTCCCTCTTTCCTCTGTCGGCAATGCCTCCCAGCGAGTAATCACAGCGTGGATCAGTCACACAAAATCACCTGGCCAAACCAAGGATCTGGGCCTCTTCCCATAATAGTCAAAATCTCGGGGTGGGGGTGGACTCTGGATTCTGCATTTTTTTTTTTTTTTTAGACAGAGTGTCACTCAATAGAGTGTTATGGCGTCATAGCTCCCAGCAATCTCAGACTCTTGGCCTCAAGAGATTCTCTTGCCTCACCTTCCTGAGTAGCTGGGACTATAGGTGCCTGCCACAACGCTTGGCTATTTTTAGAGATTGGGTTGCGCTCTTGCCCGAGTTCATCTTGAACTCCTGAGCTCAAGCAATCCATCCATCTTGATCTCCAAGGGTGCTGGGATTGCAGACAGGAGCCACTGTGCAGGCCTTGGAATCTGCATTTTAATGAGATCAACTAACTGTTAACATGCTGAAGGTTCCAGGCAGGAGCACTGTGAATTGTCATATTTGAGGAGACTTAGGAACATCATTTTTTCGTAGGATTCTGTACAAATTGTTTTGAGTCACCCACAAGTACAAGAGAAACAGTTAAAACCATCATGGGATCTAAGAATTCAGAAGAACTGGGAGGGCAGACACTGCCCATCTGTGATTGATTGGTAGTGACTGCCTGGATCTTGATGTTGAGATGAATGATAAGGCCTTGCCTGAGCTTGGACAGGAAGAGAGCAGCGGTCAATTAGCAATGTCTGCCACGACCAGAGGTTAGGGGTGGTAGTTGGTGGTGAGTGAGCACCTCCTTCTGCCACTTTCTCCTAGAAAGACCCAGCTGTACGTTCTCTTTTTGTGGTAAGATATAATGTACATACAAAATATTGGATGGAAACATGCATTAATATGTACAGTTTAAAGAACAAAATTAAAGCACATCCCTTTAAAAATTTCTCTAGAGAGCAGGTTCCAAAATCTCCTTGGGTAGCACGTTGCATTGTCTCACAACTTTCTTAATGTCTAATTTAAATAAATCCCTCTTGGCACAATTTAAGTCCAGTCCTTTTCATTTTATTTTCAGAGAAAAACAGAACAGCTGCTTCTGCTCCCTGATTCAATATGCCTCCCAGTTTTAAAGAATTCAGTTCTTCCTAAGAAAAAAATTAATGAGATTCTTCTATTTTAACGAGTTACTTGTTTGGTGGATTGGCATTTTTCCTCCCCCAAGCTCAAAATTCTTGGTTACAGAGACAAATTAGAATAGAACATTGAGAGTAGAAGAAATTTGGATATCATGCAATTAATCCTCTCTTTTCACAGGTGGGACAGAGGCCTACGGAAATGGGGGGGCGTGGCTTAATCACACAACAGAACTAGCCCCAACCTCCCTACCTCTGACCTCAACCCCAACCTCCCTACCTCTTACTTCTACCAGATTGTGCTATTTCAACAATCAGCGTTTGAAGTAAGAGAGTAAGTCCAGGACAGAACGTGTGGGAGTTCATTTTCATAAACGTCAATGGTTTCCTATCTCAAGTTCCTGAGTCTTTTTGCCGGAGGGCTTTAGATCCAGGGCTGAGGCAGGCCAAGGAACCCGGGTTGAGTTCCCCAGGGACAGCCCCGGAGCAATGAGAGGACGGTGGATAAACACCAGGGATTCCTCAGCCCTTCCTTCAGGAGACAGTCCTCTCATTGGATAAACACCAGGGATTCCTCATCCCTTCCTTCAGGAGACAGTCCCCGGGGTCTTTGTTCCCTGCTGACTCAGGGGCTCCTCAGCAGGTGTGAGTGCTTGTTCTCGCCAGCCTCTCTCTAATTTGCCTTCTGCTGGCCTTCCTCGCTCCCTCCCCAACTGCCCTACTTTCTCATTATGCTTCTGAGATCACTTCCCAATTACATTTTTTGTATCCAAATCGTTCTTTCAGGATTTTCTTTGGGGAAAAGCAACCTAAGACCATGCTTTGCAAAAAAAGAGCTTTGTAAGAAGCTCAGTGGGAGCTGTGAAGTCGGAAAATGGCCTATGAATGGATTTCCAGCAGTGCAATCCTGGGGATATAAATGGAGCCCAGTGCAAAATGAAAATATGGTATTCCTTGTTGAAAAAGTATGAAGAATTTCAAGGTGATGACAGCAGAGCCTTAAGCCAAGGCAGAACTCTTCTGAGTCTGGACCCTGGGTAACTGCACAGATGGCACACTGTAAAGCTGGCCCTGGGAACTTTTCCATGTAAGAATCACCATGACTATGATGACACTATGTGCTGAGTCATTACTATGTGCCAGGCTCTGCACAAAGCCCTTTAGTTTGCATTACGCCATGTATTCCTCCCATTTCTTCTCTCCCTCACTCACCATAAGGTTCATAGCTGAGCCCCTGTAACAGAAGAGAGATTTACAAGAGAAAACCATACACGTTCATTTCACTTAAGTTTCATGTGACAGGGGAGCCTTCAGAAATGAAGACCCAAAGAAACAGGTAAATGGGTATTTTCATGCTTGGGTTTGATGAAGCAAAGGGGGTCTAATCTAACAGTAGTAAACTGGGAGGAACTTGGCAAGGCCTGCTTGTGCTCAGTCTTCTCTGCCCCTGTTTCTTCAGCGTTAAGGATGTTTTTTCCTCCAGTGTAGGGAGGGCACCAGCAGGATTTTATGAACTGCTTTAGGGAAGAAGGATGAGGGGAAAGAGAGATTTGGCCTTCCTGCCTCTGCTGTTTTCTCAAATGCCAACTTGCTGTATTTTGGAATAGCAAGTGCTAAACCCCTTCACCCTCCCGTGGAGCAGATATCATTTATTAGAAAATCTATCATGCAGAGGAGGAACAGGTTAGAGAGGGACTCTACCTGCGGTCCTGGAAGCTACCAAAAAAATGTAAAACGTGGCCTCCAGGAAACTCACAGGGTAGGCAGAATGATAGTTCCTGCAAAGTGTCCACATTGTAATCCCCAGAACCTGTGAATATGTCTCCTTCGTATGGAAAAAGGACTTTGCAGACGTGACTAAGGGGAGATTAGTCTGGGTGATCCAGACCGGCCCAACCGGATCATGTTGTACCCTACGAGAACTTTCCTTGTTGAAGTTAGTCATAGGGCATTTGCTGCTGAACAGCGGTCAAAGACAACAAGGTCACTGGCTCTGAAGATGGACAGAGGGGGTCCCTGAGCCAAGGAATGTGGGCAGCTCAGGGAGCTAGAAAAGGCAGGGGACTGGACTCTCTCCTGAAGCTCTCAGGAGCGGTCCCACTGACAGCTGGTTTTCACTCACTGTTGGTTTCTGACCTACAGAACAGCGAGGGCACGAGTTTGTGCCCTTGGTTACAGGAGCCACAGGAAACGAACACATCTGCATTCTAGAGAAAGCAACCAGCCATCAGCAAGGAGGCTGTCGCAGGGCGGGTGACGCTCTGTGACCTTGCCACTCTCCTGCCCTCAGCCAATGTCGGGTGGGGCTGGGGAAAGAGGCCATGCCCAGGAGCCTCACAGGGCACAGGGTGGCCCTCAGGCACAAGGGGCTGCCGCTTCCTCCCAAGGGGTGTTCTCCTTCCTCCAAGCGAGTGACGGGGGCCTTCCAGGAAAGCCGTTCTTCCAGGTGCCTGCCAGGAGGGCCCCTGGCCTCTAGGACCTCTGCTGGGGCATTACTGAGGTGGAATCCAAGCAGGTGATCAGTCTCCGCCTGCTCGTTCAGCCCAGCCGCACTCCAGCCGGGCACTGCAGCCCTCTGGCAGCCACCGATTCTGCTGCTGAATCCCACAGTCATTGCTGGACACAGTCACGGAGGTCATGACAGCACACGCAGCTCCTGGGACCTTCCATACGTCTTCAGTCTGAGCCCCAACGCCAGACCCTGCCCGTTTTTCTCAGTCCTACTACCTGGGGTGTCCCTGCTCTTGGCAGCAGAGAAGAAGTGAAGCCACACTCAATAAGAGAAGGAAAGTGGCAAGGGGTCCGGGACAGTGTCCCAGGACCAGACGGCAATAAAACTGATTTTCAAGGGCAGCGCCTGTGGCTCATCGAGTAGGGCGCCGGCCCCATATACTGAAGGTGGCGGGTTCAAGCCCGGCCTCGGCCGAACTGAAAACAGAAAAATAGCCGGGCGCTGTGGCGGGCACCTGTAGTCCCAGCTACTAGGGAGGCTGAGGCAAGAGAATCGCCTAAGCCCAGGAGCTGGAGGTTGCTGTGAGCTGTGTGATGCCACGGCACTCTACCCAGGGTGATAAAGTGAGACTCTGTCTCTACAAAAACAAAACAAAACAAAACTGATTTTTAAAAAATATAACAGTTTGATTCCCCCCAAATGATGTTTCCTATCATCGTAAAACTAATGCATGTTCATTTGTGTTTACCAAAGTATCTGTAGATATAATAAACATTGTGGAAATAAAATCCACCACTACCCAGTGGCACTCACTGTAAATATTGTCTTTCCTTTTTTTTTTTTTTTTTTTTTGAGACGGGATCTCACTTTGTCACCCTGGGCAGAGTGCTATATGGCATCACAGCTCACAACAACCTCGAACTCCTGGGCTTAAGCAATCCTCTTGCCTCAGTTTCTGGGGTAGCTGCTACTACAGCTGCTCCCACACTGGGCTAGGTTTTCTAGTTTTAGTAGAGACAGGGTCTTGTTCTTGCTCAGGCTGGTCAAACCCCTGAGTTCAAGCAGTCCACCCAGCTCCGCCTCCCAGAGCACTAGAATTACACGTGTGAGCCACCCGCACCGGCCTTGTTTTTTCTTTATTTTTTATTTTTATTGTTTGGGATTCATTCAGGGTACAAAGAATTAGGTTACAGTGATTGCGTTTGTTAGGTAAAGTCCCTCTTTGTGTCCCTCACCAAGAGATGTGCCATACACACCACCACCCCCTCCCCCCTCCTCCCCCATCCCTGCTTCCTCATTCCCCTCCCCCACCTTGTATTAGATCATCTGTACTCTCTATTCTAATACGAAGGCAGTAGATGACCAACCTTTTGTAGAGACAGAGTCTCACTTTATCGCCCTGGGTAGAGTGCCGTGGTGTCACACTGCTCACAGCAACCTCCAGCTCTTGGGCTTAAGCGATTCTCTTCCCTCAGCCTCCCTAGTAGCTGGGACTACAGGCGCCCGCCACAGTGCCCGGCTATTTTTTTGTTTTGCAGTTCAGCCGAGGCCAGGCTTGAACCCGCCACCTTCGGTATATGGAGCCGGCGCCCTACTCGCTGAGCCACAGGAGCCGCCCAGACCAACCTTTTTTTTTTAACATCAGTTCTTACACATCTATCTTTATCAAAACCAAGACTGGGTGCAGTTTTTTAATTTATTTTTTAATATCTAGGGTTTTTTTTAAACAACAAGGTTAAATTTGTCTTTTTTCCACATTACTATAGGTTTTTTTTGAAGACCTCTTGGAAATGCAGCTTATTATCTGACATGTAGACAGCATTTTGACAATTCCCATATTTGGAGCTGTGGATATGAGTTGGCTTTTTCCCCATTTATCAGTGATCTGGTGATGAGGAGCCTTCACGCCCTCATGTAGAGTAGGACCGTGAATTCCTACCCGTCTCTTTCAGTGTTAGTATACAACATTTTTGAAATCGGGGACAATTTTATAAGTATTTTTTTTTTTTTGTAGAGACAGTGTCTCACTCTATGGCCCTCGGTAGAGTGCAGCTCACAGCAACCTCCAGCTCCTGGGCCCAGGCGATTCTCTTGCCTCAGCCTCCCGAGTAGCTGGGACCATAGGCCCCACCACAAAGCCCGGCTATTTTTTTGTTGCTGTTCAGCCAGAGCTGGATTTGAACCCACCAACCCCAGTATATGGGGCTGGTGCCTTACTGACTGAGCCACAGGCGCCGCCCTATAAGTGGTTTTTTTAAAGACATGTCTTAAGAGTAGAGTTTTGAATAATGGTCCAAAGTGTTGAATTAAGAATATGTACCTTCAAAGGGTGGCTGTTTTAAAGGAAACCACAGACATTTGGATGTAAAAGTTTAGAAATACGTATTTTTTTAAAATTCATTTTATTACTTTACCATTATACCCGTAGTTAATATTGTACACGATTGATGAAAGAAGAAAGAAGGGTGTTATCCGAACCCTGCAGGACACATGGCCGGGGTGAGTTTTCCCAGATTGGGGTTTGTTCAGGGCAGTTTGGAAAGTACTTCTCATGCCCGGGGGTTGCCCCATCTCCGACTGGTTCAGTAAGACTTTAGAAAGCTTTTTATACCTCATGGCGGCATAGAGGCTTTTTTTTTTTTTGAGACAGAGCCTCAAGCTTGCACCCTGGATAGAGTGCTGTGGCATCACAGCTCACCGCAACCTCCAATTCCTGAGCTCAAGCGAGTCTCTTGCCTCCGCCTCCCAAGTAGCTGGGACCATAGGCGCCCACCACAACGCCCGGCCATTTTTTAGTTGCAGCCGTCATTGTTGTTTGGCGGGCCCAGACTGGATTTGAACCCGCCAGCTCAGGTGTACGTGGCTGGTGCCTTAGCCCGTTGAGCCACAGGCGCCGAGCCGAGGCTTTTTTTTTCTTTTTGGCAAATGTAGAGGGCATTTGATTGCTGCCCTCTCTTTTGTTTATACGATCTTGCATCTGAAAGCCTTTTGCACGGTGGCATTGTTAAAACTTGAGGTGCACAGGTGCTGCTCCCCAGCATGGGAGGCAAAAAAAGGCAGAGATTTCCACAGATGGGTTGGCGATCATGTTCTCCCGCCCAACTCTGACTCTTAAGAAGGGACGCACAGAGACAGTGAAGACCGTCCCAGTCGTGGGGAGTGTCGGGGGCGGGCTCCTGTGGCAGCAGCGTGCCCAAGCAGATGGTCTCTTACAGCAGATTTTGGCCGTGCTCCCAGCGGCTGGTGCTCCTTTTCTCCTGACCCATTTCCCAAGCCTGGCTCCCCAGTGTCCCCATTAACTCTGTGGCTATCCTTTCTTTTTTTTTTGAGACAGAGCCTCAAGCTGTCACCCTGGATAGAGTGCTGTGGCATCAGAGCTCACAGCAACCTCCAATTCCTGGGCTCAAGTGAGTCTCCTGCCTCTGCCTCCCAAGTAGCTGGGACCACAGGCACCCGCCACAACACCCAGCTTTTTTTTTTTTGGTTGCAGCCATTATTGTTGTTTGGTGGGCCTGGGCTGGATTCAAACCCACCAGCTCAGGTATACATGGCTGACACCTTAGCTCATTGAGCCACAGGCGCCGAGCCAGCTATCCTTTCAATACATTGTTATTCTTAATTTTTTTTTTTTTTTTTAGTTTGCCAGAATTGACCTCTGTTGTCACCAAGAAACTCAGACTGTCCCTCTTGTCTATTATGGTGTACACCGTAGCTTGTTTCTAAAATTGAGCATAGGCATTAGTTAGGACCCCCGCTTCCGTTAGGTTGTTGTTTTATGGGGCAGTAAGAGGGACCAAGAGCACGTTGTTAAGGGTCACACACAGCGTAGCACACTGGGACTGGGAGCTCATGGCTTCGCTGCCTTATGTACACAGGAGATCCTGTTCTGTTACTGTTGCCTCCCAGCCTTTTACACAGTGCACAGTTCAAGATTTATTCTTAGCCTAAAGATCAAACCTTCTGGCATCTTTGTGTCCACGTCCTTTGCCCAGAACTGCAGCCTCATGTTCTCCACGTCTATAAACTTGGCTTCCTGGTTCTGCTGCTAGACCCCAGGACTTTGTCCCTAGAATGCCCATCCCTTCCAGCCCATGATAACATCTCTGAATTTGATCTCCTTCTAAGTGTCCCTCCACTTCAAAATTCAAGCAGGCCTATACCTGAACTTCAGGTCACCTCTGACCTAATTTTGCCCAAGCCTGGCACAGCAGCATTGCCCAAAGGGTCCTCTGTGGTCCAATGCTCATGAGTTTGTTACCAACCAGGTATAGCTGTTTCATGAGTCTCCCAAGAATAGGCTCTCTCCAAAATTGCTCCTATGGTAGGGTGGGTCTGGAAGAACAAATATGCAAGAATAGATGTTCAGGAATATTTTGAAAGAAGGGTGATGGAAAGGACTTACCCTATTGGCAATTATATTAGAAAGTAAACTCGTGTGAAAATAGGAACCTCGTAGTAATACACAGGGTGATAGAATAGAGCTTGCAGAATGGGAATGAGAATTGGGTGGGTGGAAATATAGATTATTCAATACATGATATCAACAGACAATTGACTAACACTTTGTGGGGGGGTGGGGGAAATTCAGGAGGCTGTCTTGAGAGGGTGATGTACTTGATTTAAAATGCACAGCCAAGGTTATAAAGTTTCTTTAATGGCAAGTGATACTGAAACATTTCTGAAAATACAAGGCCACATCTCCCAGGTGGGGGCTTCCCCAGCCTCTCGTACCTGCCATGAGAACACACAGGTGCCGTGATACCATCCTCGGGGTGAGAGCACCATGCATCCTTCTGTTTGTGGGTGTCTGTGCTCCAGGAATCCCCAATTGTCCTGGAGACTTGGGCTTTGTGTGTGGTGTTCATCAGATCTAAGCTACTTGTTCCAGACAGGTCTAAGACTTTTCTTGAATGTTTACTGCAAGACAATGTAAACTGGAAACCAGTTTCAGAGGCCTCCTGGGGACCTAGCTCTCTACTGGAGAGCTTCAGGCCTCGGGGCTGCCCGAAGGCTCGTGCTGTGCATTCCTGCCTCAGCCCTGATGCCAGAGTATCTTCCAGCCAGACCAAAGGCTTGAGTATAAAGAATATTGGTAATAACCATACTAACATAGAGAGGGCACTCTCAGAAAAAAGTGAATAACAAATTTGAAAAATGGGTAAAGGACATGAAGAACAAAGAGGACAAAATACAGTGGTAAGTACAGGTTTGCAGAGATGCTGTCATTCTCGAATGAATAAATGCATTTCCATTGGAGGTGAGGAGGTGACCAGTGGCTTCTCTACAGGTATAACTTTAACTCTTTCTCTCTGTCTCTCACTTTTGTTTTTGTTCTTTTGTTAATTGTTATTGGAGTCCTGACTTTCTCTTTTTTTTTTTGAGACAGAGCCTCAAGCTCAACCTCCAATTCCTGGGCTAAAGCAAGTCTCCTGCCTCTGCCTCCCAAGTAGCTGGGACTACAGGCACCCGCCACAACACCCGGTTATTTTTGTTTGGGTTGCAGCCGTCATTGTTATTTGGTGGGCCCAGGCTGGATTCGAACCTGCCAGCTCAGGTTTACATGGCTGGTGCCTTAGCCTGTTGAGCCACAGGCGCCGAGCCGAGTCCTGACTTTCTCAAGGCTGGAAATCCCTTGAGCCAGTCCATGGAGACAGTGGTATGTCCTCAGGTACCATAACTGCAGTGCTCTGGGGCACCGGGCCTCATAGAACCACAGCCACACTGGAGCTGATGGAAGGGAAAAGAATCCCATGTCCTGCTCCCTGGGACCTGAGGCTGGGAGACCCTAACAAGATACGGAAGTCGATTCCGGTAAAGGCGGAGAGATAACCGTGCAGACAGCAAGGTTGGGGGAAGACGGCAAGGGGCTGGGTGTTCTTGCTGGCAATCGAGGTTGTCCTGAGCACCTAAGGTTCTGCCCAGTGGGCAGAGCAGGAAGACCAGGAAGCCCTCTGGTGTGCAAATCAGGCAGAATAGAGCTTGGCATGAGGAGGTCTGAGCCTCAGCAAGGGGGACAGGAAGTGGGGCCCAGAGGGGGCCAGGCAAGGAGAAAAAGACTGGCTCACCCCAGATTCAAGGCTGTAGTCTGTCTGAATGAGGGGAGGGAAGGCTGCATTGGCAACCAGGGTGCCCTCCTGGGCTCTGACTGCTTCTTTGCTAAAGAAAACTTGGGTGATATAAACAAGTCCATTACAGCCAGGCCACAGATTCTAGGGTTTAGGAACACAATTTAAATTCAGGCCCCTTCAGGCACCTGATAGGATTTCTTCCTGGCCAGAAGCTGGGGCAGGACTCAGCCTCCAAGTCAAGAATGTCAGCATTTCAGCACCATGGGGGAAGGTAGGAAAAGCGCAGAATAAACAAAGCAGTGATTGTACGTACAGCAGAGGAAGCGGTCCACTCCCCAGGTGCCCAAGGTCATCTCTTGAGGACGCATTCCCTGCATCAGAAATTGGACTGGGGCCAGGCCCACCTTGCCTCTCTCCAAGGCCCCTCCCTCCTTTGGACAGAAAAGGCCAGAGATGAGTGTAGAGCAAGCTATGAGGTGCCGAACGACTGGGGCAGGGGTGGCGTGGCCACACCAGGCCTGGTCCTCTGGACGCGCCCTTGTTCCTGCAGCGAGGCCCTGCAGTGGGTAGAGGGGCGGAGTCTGTATTTCCAACTCCTCTGTGCCTTAGTTTGCATGGAAGGTGGTGGTCTGTGTCCCTGGGATCGCTCAGAGGGTGTTCTTAGCATATGCAAAGGTCATAGAGAAGCACCAATATGTGCCACTGCATTAGTGGCCTTAGTGCCAGAAGAGAGTCCAGGAATTTGTGGGGAGGAAAAGTAGAAAAGCAATATCAAGTCAGTACTCATCCTTGGCGCGTTATTTTCCAGGGTGTCCAGGGAGCGCTGATTGTTGATTTGAGCTCTGGAGGCTGCTTTGCCCTAGAGGAGGGATGGGTGCTATAATTTGGCCTCTAGGACATCCAAGAGCTGGTAAGCCTCTGAGGAGGCATCTTGGGTTGCTGAGAAATAGTGCTTCTCTCCCTCCACCAAAAAAATTCGTGTTCATTTGAAACCTCTGGATGAAACCTTATTTGTCAATAATATCTTTGCAGATGTGATCAAGTTAAGATAAGGTCATCTTGGATTAGCGTGAGCCCTAAAGCCAAGGGCCATTGTCCCTGTGAGCAAAGAAAAATTCAGAGATGACACAGAGACACACAGGGAGAAAGGCCTTGTGATAGGGGAGGCAGAGATCGGAGTGAAGTAGCTGCCAGCCAGGGAAGGCCGAGGATTGCTGGTACCCACCAGCCCCAGAGAGAGGCAAGGAAGGGTCCGGCCCAGCGCCTTCAGAGACAGCTGGTCTTCTAACACCTGGCTGTCAGACTTCCAGCTCCAAAACTCTGAGAAAGTAAACTTCTGCCATTTTAAGCCATCCAACTTAGAGCACTTAATGGCAAACTGAGGAAGAAAATATATAATAAATAATAATAATGATGATGCATAATTCAGCTTGGTGCCTATGGCTCAAGCGGCTGAGGCACCAGCCACATACACCTGAGCTGGCAGGTTCGAATCTAGCCTGGGCCCGCCAAACAACAATGACGGCTGCAACCAAAAAATAGCCAGGCATTGTGGCAGGTGCCTGTAGTCCCAGATACTTGGGAGGCGGAGGCAGGAGAATTGCTTGAACCTAGGAATTGAAGGTTGCTGTGAGCTGTGATGCCACAGCACTCTATCCAGGGTGCAAGCTTGAGGCTCTGTCTCAAAAAAAAAAAAGAAGAAGAATGCATAATTCCTTTACTAATAGTACTAACACAGTTCTTGTGGAAGGAGGTATGAAACATTATTTTCAAGGGCAAACAGTGGTGAAAAGAAGTTGACTTTTAAGTTACTAAATTTAGAGACTAAGTAGGAATTTGTGTCACCCCTGGGTGTCTTTTACTGTCAGATCAGCAACTGGAGCAGAAGTTTGGATCAAATCCAGCTCCATCCCTTTGCCACCACCTGTGTGACCTTGAGACCATCACTTAACTTTTTCTTAGCTTCAGTTTTCTTATCTTTAAACCGAGAATAATAATAGTTTCTTTCTAAAGGGTTACTGTGAGAATGAATAAAACCAAGATGTAAGCATCGTGAGGGGTCGGGCCC
The DNA here is from genome assembly GCA_963573935.1 of Arctocebus calabarensis. Classification (NCBI taxonomy): domain Eukaryota; kingdom Metazoa; phylum Chordata; class Mammalia; order Primates; family Lorisidae; genus Arctocebus; species Arctocebus calabarensis. Next base: position 25,809 of record CAUYON010210212.1, on the reverse strand, counting down.
CCCGAAAGTGCTGACAAGCAGTAGCTGATATTGTTGTTAAGTTATGGGGGGAAAATCTTGACCAGTCCAGCAAGTCTCCTGACAAACACAATCTTTCCAGAGCTCCTGAGATGCCATGCCCCCTGATATGAAGGCATGTCCAAGAGATGCAATCTTCCCATCAGCATCGTCTGTGGAGACAGCTATTCACTGTCTAGCCACATCCCCAAAAGAACAGATGCTTTTTGGTTTTCTGCCAAGAACAGACACATCAGATTAGTCCTCAGTATCATTTGTTCCTGTATGAATCAGTAGAAATGTAGCCATCAGTGAGTGGGGTGGGGTTGTGACAGGCTCTTACTGTATATTCAACTCACATCCAAGGAGACGTGACTGAAGGCAGCTTCCACATCTTACAGCGGGGGGTATAATTTTATTCCAGGAAGCAGTAATAGGCATATTTCTGCTTGCTGAGGACAGACATAGCCCTTCTTGCTCTAAACATTAGGAATCCTGGTGGGGAAAGACCATTATGCTATTTCTTAAGCTCCTTGGTGTTTATTTTATAATGCTTATCTTTTTTTCTCCATTGGGATATATTTTCTCCAATGCCTATTTTTTATGCTAAAATTCCTAAACTTTTTTTTTTTTTGAGACAGAGCCTCAAGCTGTCACCCTGGATAGAGTGCCGTGGCATCACAGCTCACAGCAACCTCCAATTCCTGGGCTCAAGCAAGCCTCCTGCCTCTGCCTCCCAAATAGCTGGGACCACAGGCGCCTGCCACAACGCCTGACCATTTCTTGGTTGCAGCTGCCATTGTTGTTTGGCGGGCCCAGGCTGGATTCGAACCCACCAGCTTAGGTGAACGTGGCTGACACCCTAGCCCGTTGAGCCACAGGCGCCGAGCCTAAATTTCCTAAACTTCTTTAGAATGCTTTTCCTCCTGGTCTTACCTCTTTTTAAAAATATTTTTCTTGAGACAGAGTCTCACTCTGTTGCCTAGGCTAGAGTGCTGTGATATCAGCCTCCCTCACAGCATCTACAAATCCCTGGGCTCAAGCCATCTTCCTGCTTCAGCCTCCCACGTAGCTGGGACTACAGGTGCCTGGCACAATGCCAGGCTAATTTTTCTATTTTTTAGGAGAGACAGGGGTCTCACTTTGCTCAGGCTGGTCTCAAACTCGTGAGCTCAGGGGACTCCCCCTCCTCAGTCTCCTCAGAGTCCTAGGATTATAGGCATGACCACCGTGCCCTGCCTTGCTAAATTCTTTCACCTTCTCCATGCAAAAGGATTGCTCATATTCCCCACCAATCTCTTGGGAAGACCTGGGCTCAGCACATACCCTCCAGGTTACTGTAACACTTTCTAGAGATATGCATTTATCCTGAACCTGTTTCTAATTTAAGCTCTGCTTAAGCTTTGAAGAGTATAAATAGATTCCCACCTGCCAGGCTGGCTTCCAGGAAAGCAGAGCTCAGGTATCTCATTCTCTGATTGAAATATAAGTATAGGTGTCTTTCCCTCTTTCTCTTCTTCTTAATTAACATTTCAGTAATTTGCAGAACAGGTACCCTTGTACCCACCACCCAGGTTGAATAAATTTTAAAATGTCACCTTGTAGGTTTCAAACATTGTAGATAATGTCTTGAGAAACTTCCCTCACCTTCTTTCTTGCACCCTCAGAGAGAAACACCATCATTAATATGTTATGTATCTTTCCCAGAAATGTTTTTGTATCTCTGCTCCACTTGGTGGCTAAGGGGCTGGAGAAACAGAACCATATTCACTGCGTTTTCCTCCTTTCCACTGCTTTTAGGCTTTTAAATTTAGGATTATAAACTCAATTTGGGGCCTTCCCCCAAATAGGTAATATTATGGAGCTCAATGAGTCTGTCAAAAGGAACCTTCAAACTATAACCTGAGTTGTGTTATAGTTTGACACCGAGCCTAAAAACAGTTTTTAAAGAGAATAATAGGAGACAGACCATAATTAATTCTTTTAGGGGCTTGGAGTGTGGAGTGTGCTTTTTGAATAAGATGAAATAGACTCTGAAGTCAGTTATTGGTGCTGTGGCTTGTAAGAGTCTTTGTTTAAGTGGCAAATACTGCGATCTAAATGTCATAAACACAACTCGGGTTGTAGTTTGAAGGGGCCTTTTGACAGACTCATTGAGCTCCATAATATTACCTATTTGGGGGAAGGCCCCAAATTGAGTTTATAATTCTAAATTAGGCTCTGAAAAGAGAATCAGATCAATCCGTGCCCAGTGCAAATGTTTTGATCAGTGCTGGTTTGAGTGCCTGCTAGGAGGATAAAGAGAAAACCCCAAAGCACCCCTTTCTGAAGAGCTGGCATAGAAATTCAAATAAAAACAGTTTTAAAAGAGAATAATAGGAGACAGACTATACTTAAGCTTGAAATTGGGCTGGGGGGAATCTGAGAGCCAAACATAGAACAGAGTGAATGGGGTGAAGTTAAGGATGCTGAGAGTGATGGCAAAGAAAAAGAGCAGCAAACTGAGAAGAAGGAGGTCCAGGATTGTTAACGGCACACCGTGGGCTCGCTTTCAGGTTTCTAAACTCTTTTCTTTGAATAATTCACAGAGCACTCGGCAGAGTGTCATTGTTGTTTTTAGATCACTTAATAAATATTGATTGTAAGGGCAGAAAATGTAATTAAAAATTAAAATGCTATTATTCCTCAGATACTGAACCTGGCTTCCTAACACCATTTGAGAAATGTCCCAGTCCTGGACTCCGACTTGTGTGACAGAGTGAACCTGCCACAGCCCCTGAACAGGTACTGAATTGTTAAGGTGGAACCTCCAAATGGCCGATTTCCCTCCGTAGTGCATTTGTTTCCTTTACATGTTAAAAGGCTCTTTTAGAAAATTTTCAGGTGAACTCAAATATAGGTTTGTCCTTTCATTTGAACTATTTCCCATCAGCAGCTTCTTTTACTATGACTAAGGCAAGGTTTCATGTGTAACTACTTTTTGTTTACTTTCCCAATTTGACTGTAAATTTTATTAATCTCAATCTTTTGTTTTTTGAGACAAAGTTTCAAACTCATGGGCTCAAGTGATTCACTTGTCTCAGCCTCCCCAGTCGGTGGGACTACAGGCACCCCCGAAACACCTGGCTACTTTTTTTTTTTTTTTTTTTTTTTTTTTTGCAGTTATTGGCCAGGGCTGGGTTTGAACCCACCACCTCCGGCATATGGGGCTGGCGCCCTACTCCTTTGAATCACAGGCGCCTCCCAGCACCTGGCTATTTTCTAGAGCCAGGATCTCACTCTGGTTCAGGCTCATCTCAAACTCCTGAGCTCAAGCAATCCACCTGTCTCAGCCTCCCAGAGAGCTAGGATTACAGGTATGAGCCACCGCACCCAGCCCATTAATCTCAATCTTATTTTTTATGACTTCTTTCTATAAAATCACAGAAGCATTCTTTTAGGAAAAAGCTTTTAATGTATAGATTTGCAAACTTTATGTTCATACTGAAAAGCTAAGGGACTACAGACTGTCACAAACCAACATCTTTTAAATTCTGATTTAATTACTTTTTGATGTTAAAAATGATACATGGTAATTCTAGAAAAATTGATAATATAGAAATTTTATTTTTGCCTTTGAGACAGAGTCTCACTGTCACCCTTGGTAGAGTGCTGTGGGGTCACCGCTCACAGCAACCTCAAACTCTTGGGCTTACGCAATTCTCTTACCTCAGCCTCCCAAATAGCTAGGACTATAGGTGCCTGCCACAACACCCGGCTATTTTGTTGTTGTTGTTGTTATCATTGTTCTTGATATGTTGTTGTTATCATTGTAGCAGGCCTGGGCTGGATTTTTGCGTTTTTTTTTTTTATTATTAAATCATGGTGTGTACATATATGGGGTACAATGTGCTGGTTTTATATACAATTTGAAATATTTTCATCAAACTGGTTGATATAGCTTTCATGGCATTTTCCCAGGCCAGTTTTGAACCCACCAGAGCCAGTGAGCTAACCACTGAACTATAGTTGTCAAACAGAGAAATATTTTTTTTAAAAAGGAAAACAGAAATAACCCATAATGAATAAGGATAAGTGGTAGTATTTTAGTATGTTTCCTTTTAGTATTTTCCTCTGTAGATTTTTAATAAAGTTGGGATCATTCTCCATATACAGTTCTGTTTCCTGCTTTTTTTCACTTTTCATTTTATCATAATAATTACCTATTATTATTAAATATTATTTATCATATTTGATAAATATTAATATTTATTTATCATAATAATTACCTGTATTATTAAATATTATTTCAAAGCTTTTTTTTTAGCAACTGCATAATATTTTCTAGTATGGCTTGGCATCTGTAGCACAGGGGTTACAGCACCAGCCACATAGACTGAGACTAGCGGGTTCAAATCCGGCCCAGGCCACTAAACAACAATGACAACTGCAACAAAAAATAGCTAGGCACTGTGGCTGGTGCCCGTAGTCCCGGCTACTTGGGAGGTTGAGGCAAGAGGATCACTGGAGCCCAAGAGTTTGAGGTTGCAGTGAGCTGTGATGGCATAGCACTCTACTGAGGGCAACATAGTGAGACTCTGTCTCAAAAGAAAAAACCAAAACAGTTTCTAGTATGAACTTATAATTAATTTAAATACAACTATATTATTGGGTATTTAGGTTGTTTGTAATTATTTGTTACACTACATAAGGCATATCCTTTACATAAATATCTTTGCAGCATCTCTGAATATTTTTATTATATCTATTCCTAGTAGAGGGACTATAGCAGCGGTTCTCAACTTGTGGGTCGCGACCCACAGGAACTGTATTAAAGGGTTGCGGCATCAGGAAAGTTGAGAACCACTGGACTATCCGATCAAGACTATGCACATTTTATAGACCGTTAAAAGAACTGAATTCTAGAGAAGACATACTCATTTACTTTCCCCCAGCAGTTTATAAGACACCCGTGTCACTGCACTCTTACCACCAACAAATATGATTCTGTTTTCGTTTTTTTTTTTTGAGACAGAGCCTTAAGCCATCATCCTGGGTAGAGTGCGGTGATATCATAGCTCACAGCAACCTCCAACTTGGGCTCAAGCGATCCTCTTGCCCCCTCTTTTTAGGAGAGATGGGGTCTCACTTTTGCTCGGGCTGTTCTCCAGCTAATGAGCTCGAGCGATCCCCTCACCTCAGCCTCCCAGAGTGCTAGGATTACAGGCATGAGGCACTGCGCCCGGTCAGTGATTCTGACAGCATTTTTCAAGCCAGAGCCTTAAAGTGGATCCAAGAGTTGGAGCTACAGAGATTTAGTGCCAAGTTTAACAGATCCAAATAAGTGTGTCCAGGGGACCTGAGATGGGAAAGAGGCTGGGGACACATGAAATGTTGGGAACAATGGGAATAATTCCTGCAGGTGTCATAACACCTCTGTGTGTCCACGGAGTCCTCTGGTGAGCCAGCAGGTGGGCTATGTGAGCTTGGGCTGGCCGGAAGGTGCAGGGTAGAGGTAGGTGCCATGGGCAGTTCTTCCTGACAGCTCTGCCTGATTTCTGGCTTCTGCTTTCTCCATATGTCCGCAGGGCATATCCTACTGACAGCCCGCTGGCAACCAAGGGCCCAGTCTCACTTCTGTTTCAAGCCAGTCAAGCAAGGACAAGATGAATATAAATAAGCTCCGTTCTATTGGAAGTAAGCCTGGAATCAAGGCCCACTGCCATGCCCAGGATCTAGGGAGCCCCAAATTAAAGTGGTGTTTCTGTATCACATCTTGAATCACCTCCATTTCCAACCAGATTCAAGATCCAGTCCCACCGGCCTCCCTCCTGTTTCCTCTCTGTTGTCTCCTCTTAGCCCCCAACACGGCTGTGCTGGGCTGACTTTTACCAGCTTGGGAAGAACTGGTGGTCAAATGTTTAGGGATTTGGGGAGAGAAATGTTTTTTGTTTTTGTTTTAGAGACAGAGTGTTACTTTGTCACCCTTGGTAGAGTGCCGTGGCATCACAGCTCACAGCAACCTCCAGCTCTTGGGCTTAGGCGATTCTACTGTCTCAGCCTCCCGAGTAGCTGGGACTATAGGCACCTGCCACAATACCTGGGGTTTTTGTTGCAGTTTGGGCCAGGGCCGGTTGGAACCTGACACCCTCAGCATATGGGGCCGTCGCCCTACTTGCTGAGCCACAGGCACCACCCTTTGGGAGAGAATTGTTAAATGTAGTTATTTAACAGTCAAATGATGTAAACTTACCACTAAATACATCTAAAACAAAAGTGATAAATACTCAACATTCACCACTTTGTAATCTTATTATATTTTACTATTATTTACATCTGTCACATCTGTAGGGGAGGAGTACGAGGGCTGTCTGAAAAGTATCCATCCGTGTACTATGAAACATACAAATATGTTAATTTATAAAATAATGCATAATAGTTTTTTCAACTTCAAGTTCAGTGACGTCATAGTGGTAGTATAAAATTGGTCACAGCTAAAGTATTTGCATTATAGAAATGCGCCAATGTTATAAAGTCGGGCTTGATTTACTGTTTAGTTGATTGTGTAGACTTAAGAAAATAATAGGAAATGTCAATAATGTAAATTAAATTTAGAAGTCTGCCATGTCTGCAGCTGCCACCTTCTGAATTAACAAAATAGAGGAAGCAATGCTCCGGTATTGAAAACCACCACCTGGGCTGGGCGCCTGTGGCTCAACGGGCTAAGGCGCCAGCCACATACACCTGAACTGGTGGGTTCGAATCCAGCCTGGGCCTGCCAAACAACAATGGTGGCTGCAACCAAAAAAAAAAAAAAAAAAATGGCCGGGCGTTGTGGCGGGCACCTGTGGTCCCAGCTACTTGGGAGGCAGAGGCAGGAGACTCACTTGAGCCCAGGAATTGGAGGTTGCTGTGAGCTGTGATGCCACGGCACTCTATCCAGGGTGACAGCTTGAGGCTCTGTCTCAAAAAAAAAAAAAAAAAAAAAAAAGTAAAAAAACCCACCACCTGATCCACCAAAGAAGTCGTTCAGGGCATAAGAATTCGGGAAGGTCCAACATCTTTCTTCATTGTTGGACCTTCCATCAGGGATGTGGGGACTTTCTTTGCTGAATGGGATAGTAATTGAGCATTGTTTGATGGTCTAATTTTCTGACACTGTTGTTAATGATAAAATTATTAAAATTGATAGTGGATTTTGAAGAAATTATAAATCAATGATGTAAAGGTATAAAATTGATAACCAAGGTAAGTATTTTAGCTTAAATTATTTTTCTAAAATTAAATTAAAAAATGGTTCATGGGGGCGGCGCCTGTGGCTCAGTGAGCAGGGCACCGGCCCCGTATACCGAGGGTGGCAAGTTCCAACCTGGCCCCGGGCAAACTGCAACAAAAAAATAGCCGGGCGTTGTGCAGGCACCTGTAGTCCCAGCTATTCGGAGGCTGAGGCAAGAAAATCGCCTAAGCCCAGGAGTTGGAGGTTGCTGTGAGCTGTGTGACGCCATGGCACTCTACCGAGGGTGATAAAGAGAGACTCTCTTTCTACAACAAAATAATAATAATAATAATTTGGGCAGTGCCTATGGCTCAAAGGAATAGTAAGGGCACTGGTCCCATATGCCAGAGGTGGTGGGTTCAAACCCAGCCCCGGCCATGGCACTCTACCGAGGGTGATAAAGTAAGACTCTGTCTCTCTAAAAAAAAAAAAGCTCATGGGCCAGACATAGTAACTCACACGTGTAATGCTAGCACTCTGGGTGGCTAAGGCAGGTGGATCACGATCACTTGAGCTGAGAGAGACCCCATTTCTACAAAAAACAGAAAAATTATTCAGGTGTGGTGGCACACACCTATAGTCCCAGCGACCTGGAGGCTGAGGTGGGAGGATTGTTTGAGGTCAGGTTGCAGCAAGTTATGATGGTGTCACTGCACTGTAGCCAAAAGGGCAACAGCCACCGGAGACAAAACAAGACTCTATTTAAAACAAACAAGCGGAAAAGAACATAACAACCACAAAAAACTTTCCATGAGGATCAAATGGCTATATGGAAATAGTAATGAAGAATAATGAATGTTACTGTGCCAATTCTTTATATCAGTAACATTTGTAACAAATACATATGTTTTCCAGAAAGGTGGTTGTCAAGCACTTACCAGCGCACCACTTCCCCCAACAGCTCCTGTAGTCACGTGGCCTGCCCCATAGGTCTGAGTTTCTGTCTAGGCTCCCTCTCCTCAATTCTGATCGTGTCTAATATTCCAGGCTCCTGCCTTTAGACCAGCACACCAATGTCATTGCAATTATATTTGGCAAAAGGCCAAGTGCATGTGCATGTCTTGGCTCTGAACAGCGTCCTTCCCCAGGTTGGATTAGGCCCCAGGGTCCCTCGGTCTCTGGCCTGGGTCCTATCGCTGCAGAGATTCTTCCAAGACTCAGCCACTGACTCCAAGTCTCGGCCTCCGAAATCCTGGATTAGATTTTAAAATAGTTATACAAATGTCATATGACATTTTTTTGCCCAGAAGGAGCTGTCAAGTATATATTCTCCAGTTTGGAGAATTCTTATGTTTGATGGTTTAACTTTTTGCGAATGCTGAGTTCTGAACAGTTCATCATGCGTTTGCCTTACATGAATGTTTGTGGGACTGGGAGGGTCTAATTAGTCCCCATGCGCTGGTGTAAAAAGATCATTTCTGTCATTGTTCCTATATGGCTTTGTCAGCTTACTCCAACAGTGAAGTCTTAATGGACCTTGGTGAGAAATAACTTCTCTGTTGACCACAGTTGAAAAACCCTAAACAGGCTCGGCGCCTGTGGCTCAGCGGGCTAAGGCGCCAGCCACGTACACCTGAGCTGGCGGGTTCGAATCCAGCCCGAGCCCACCAAACAACAATGACGTCTGCAACCAGAAAAAAAAATGGCCGGGCGCTGTGGTGGGCGCCTGTAGTCCAGCTACTTGGGAGGCGGAGGCAAGAGACTTGCTTGAGCCCAGGAGTTGGAGGTTGCTGTGAGCTGTGATGCTACAGCACTCTATCCAGGGTGACAGCTTGAGGCTCTGTCTCAAAAAAATAAATAAATAAAAATAAATAAAAACCCTAAACAAATGAGGAAGGAGAGTAGGAATAATCGCAGTGATTATTTCAACAGCTTCTTCCTCTGCATTAAATTTGGCAAATATCAGTGCTTAAGACAACCCAGACTCTTTGTTTTAATTCTTTTTGCACAGATTTATTCCCAGGGCCATCCATCCTCATGCAAAGTCCAGAGAATTGATTATGTCAATGTTTCCAGAATTAATGTACGGGCCTCTGGGGGCACTCAACACAGTCTGCTTTGCTCAGGTAACATGGGAAACGGCTAAGATTTTGCACCAGACAGATGTTGTTTGGAAAAACAAAGTACCTGTGCTTTAAAAGAAACAGGATCTGAACCAACAGTGCAAGCTTAACCATTCTCATTATATGAACATCATGGGGGAAGGAGGCAGAACTCATCTAGCTTCTGGACCAGAAGCAGCTTATCTCTGTTTGAACTTATTATATCACTCAGAATCATTGAATGTTTAAAAATAATATGTGTGAACCGTCTTAGAGATCAACATGTGCGCATAATTGAGCCTCCTGAATAATTTACATCCCTTAGAGATAGTCGGAAGATATAAATTTGACCCCATTTCTCCCTGAATCTAAAATTTCCTAGAAAACTTGAAACACCAGGAGAGGAAAGTGTTGCTGATTTTTATCTTGTCTTAGTAATTGATTTAAGGTGAGCCAAACTCGGAGGGTATGACAAACTGTAAAGATACGTACCCAGGAGAACAGAATTTCAAAAAGAGAATTCTTGCAACAGTTTCATTAAGAAAAACAGCCTAGTTGTAAATATTACCTCCTGGATCCTTCCTTCTGCAACCCTTGCTTAATCACACAAAGACTCACATATTCCTATGCAGAAGCTAAGAGAAAACAGCATATGGCTGACAAAAGGCGTGTACCCAATGCAAAATTTTTCAGTGAGCATGTTCCCAGCAAACACAATGTCCCGCTAGCAGTTCCAAAAGTCTGGTGACAGTGTTCTTAGGGCACCCTCCGCCTGCCCGGGTCTGCAGGAGAGGAGGCTGCCAGCTGCAGTCTCACCTTCCTGAATCCCCCAGCTCAGCCCCACTCAGCATGGGTGGATACCTGTCCAAAAATTAGCCTGCTGACTGATTTTCAGGAGGGAGGCTCTCCAGTATTTATGGTTGATGGGGGAAGTTAATAAACCAGCAAGTGAATGAGCCTGCTGATTTAAAAGCTAAAAAAGAAAAACCATCAAGATTTTCTGTTCCTCTTCTCCCATTTCTGATCGTATTCTGACATTATGCGAGGGTACGCGGGGGCCTGGGCTTTCTGCCACTTCTCTGTCACTTATAAATTGCGTGATTTAGAACACCCCTTACATGGGACCCCGATTTCCTCTTTTGTAAAATGAGGGGGTGGGATTAGACGTTCCCCAGGGGGACCCTCCCAGTTCTTACAGCTCAGTGAGCAGGGCTGCCTCACCCATGTTAGAGGAACCTTCCTTTAGGGGATTAAAACCAGCCCAAATGTGCAGAGGGTCTCTGTAGGGAGGACAATGAAATGCTTGTTCCCGAATGCAAACAACCCCGCTGATGACCTGCCACCTCCTGCCTGGAGCCTCTGACATTTTCACGTGGTGCATGGCTGCCTCCTCCTCAGAGCGCCTTCTCAGCCAACTGCCTTTGCTCCAGATCTCAGTTCAATTCAAACAGTTAAAGCAGTTAGCAGAGAATCCCTGAGGAAGAAAGGCGTGGAGATTTTCCTGGGAGAAGTTTTTAAGAAGTGATTTAAGGCTCAGCGTCTGTAGCTCAAGTGGCTAAGGCACCAGCCACATACACCAGAGCTGGCGGATTCAAATCCAGCCAGGGCCTGCCAAACAATGACAAATACAACCAAAAATTAGCCGGGCATTGTGGCGGGCACCTGTAGTCCCAGCTACTTGGGAGGCGGAGGCAGGAGACTCGCTTGAGCCCAGGAATTGGAGGTTGCTGTGAGCTGTGAAGCCACAGCACTCTATCCAGGGTGACAGCTTGAGGCTCTGCCTCAAAAAAAAAAAAAGAATCACTTGAGCCCAACAGTTTGAAGTTGTTGTGAGCTATGACGCCACAGCATTCTCCTGAGGGCAACAGAGACTCTGGCTCAAAAAAAAAAATTGCTGAAAAACATGATAGTGCACATTTTTAAACACTTTTTTTTCTCTTTCTTTTCTCAGGTACAAGAACATTCCACAGATGTCCTTTGATGATACAGATAGGGAGCCAGATCAGACCTTTAGTCTGAACCGGGATCTTACTGGAGAATTAGAGTATGCTACGAAGTAAGCACTGAGCCTGCCTCCCATTCTCTGTGATGTCTTCTGGGGAACATAGGTGCTCCCTCATTTGCAAAGAGCATGTATTCATTGGTGCTTACAGTTTGCCATTTGTTTTTTGGCCATTCTCCTGTTTCCTTACCATTGGGAATGAGTTCAAATAGTGGAGGAGGCTTGATCCTTACCTTGGTCTATTTTTGGTGGAGATTTAGTGGAAGCCATAGATTAGTTAACTTATAAGTGATTGGCTGGGCACAATGTCTCACACCTATAATTGTAGCACTCTGGGAGGCTGAGGCAAGAGAATCCCTTGAGCTCAGGATTCAAGACCAACCTGAGCAAGAGCAAGACCCCATCTCTACTAAAAATAGAAAAGGTAGCCAGGTGTTGTGACAGGCACTTGTAGTCCAGACTACTCAAGAGGTTGAGGCAAGAAGATTCCTTGGACCTAGGAGTTTGAAGTTACTATAAACAAGGCTGATGCCATGGCATTCTAGCCCAGGGCAGCAAAGTGAAGCTCTATCTCTAAAACAAACAAGAAAAAGAACCCCACCAAAACTTGTAATCAAGTGGCAGATCTGAATGAGATCTGAATGAGCTCCTAGGGTGGTCTTAGGAAAGATGTTTAGAGCAGGCTGAGTTATACAGATCACCTTACCTCTTCACTAGTTTTCCCTTTTTCCTAAAGGGAAAAAATCAACACGAAATATGCTTTAGAATCCTTGCTGAGTTACACAGCTTTTCTCATTCCTGTTCCTTGAGGGCAAGAGCAGAATTTATTCATGTATCTATTCCTACTCCCTTGACAGAATTTGGCAGGTGCCTAGTAAATGGTCATTGAATTAATTGCTTGTCCAGAGGAGATGAATGAAAAGGAAGAATCCCAGATGTTCTGTGACATTTGCCTGGGTTTTAACCACGAGTCAAATTGTTTGACATGCTGGTGAGATACTCACTGAAATGTAACCTGTGTTTCTTTCTGTGTTCCTTTCATGTTTTAGAATTTCTCGTTTTTCAAATGTGTATCATCTCTCAATTCATATATCAAAAAACTTTGGAGCAGATACCACAAAGGTTTTTTATATTGGCCTGAGAGGAGAATGGACTGAGGTAAGATTGGGTTGGAAAGTCTGTTCCCCTTATCTCTCTCTTTCTCATCTTTTTCTTTTCTTTTCTTTTCTTTTTTTTTTTTTTGAGACAGAGCCTCAAGTTGTCACCCTGGATAAAATGCTGTGGCATCACAGCTCACAGCAACCTCCAATTCCTGGACTCAAGTGAGTCTCTTGCCTCCGCCTCCCAAGTAGCTGGGACTATAAGCGCCCGCCACAACGCCCAGCCATTTTTTGGTTGCAGCTGTTATTGTTGTTTGGCGGGCCCGGGCTGGATTCGAACCCGCCAGCTCAGGTGTACGTGGCTTTAGCCTATTGAGCCACAGGCACCGAGCCTCTCATCTTTTTCTCTCTCTGTCTCTCCATCTGCACTCTGGTGGTGGGAGCTTTCAGGGAAGGGGAAAGAGCAAGTAAGACACCAGTTGGTCCCAGGCTGTTTATAGCTTTTCCTGGTTTCTTCTCTACAAACAGTTGGTCTCATTTGACATTGGCATTTTTAAGGGGCTTGAAATTATATAGTTTATACATACTGAGTTTTTCACATTTCAGTTCTTTCCTTCTTTCAATATATTTTGATACTCTTTACTGTTTCAGGCACCAGAGATAAACTGATAAACCAGATAGGCAAGTTCCTGTTCTCATGGTACCCCCATTGCAGTAGGAGGAATAACTCTTTAAAGGGTGAATCATGAATAATGCTCTTTGCAGGTTTTTCAAGATAAAAAGTATCAGAAAAGGGGTAATATTAGATGATGACTTCTAGAAATGAACCTGAATAAGGGAGTTCTCCAATATCTGTGGTCTGGGTAAGGATAGTTCTTTAATGGTCAGCTGACCCAGTCTTTTGGTTTTCTTGCAGCTTCGCCGACATGAGGTGACCATCTGCAATTATGAAGCATCAGCCAACCCAGCAGACCACAAAGTCCATCAAGTTACTCCACAGACACACTTCATTTCCTAAGTGCTGGCCAAGGCTCCCACAGAGTCGCTGTGTCAGTGAAGTTGTACAACTGCCTGATGGGAAGGACAAAGGGAAGAGGCTCCAGAGAGAGTTGGCTGCCACTACCTCTGCCAAGCTTTTTCTTTGAGGCTTGCTGCAGAAATTTGGCCTCTGAAGATACCACACCACTGGGAGGGTCGTGTGGATACTGAGGGACAATCGTGATTTTCTAGGGCACTGCAGAAGTCGGGTCTTGGGCTGGGTGGCATCTGGCAGTTATGGATAATGCTTGCTTTTCCAGTGGATGTGGCCATGGGATTCCAAGTGTCTTGTTGCTTTGTGGCAGGATTTTTGTGTCACTTGTTTTTAAAAAATGGAAACTATTTCTGGGCTGCAGGAAACTTTCTGAAGCCTCAGGTTCACGTTTGTATTAGCCATCAGGAGGGTCTCCAACTAGAAATTTGTTCCTGCTTGCTCCTTTTCCCTGTCATTGTTCAGCATTCTTGTCAAGTTGTCTAGCTTGGAGTTGTCTAGCTTGGAGTTGTCTGTCACACATGAGTGCTCCGTGGTTCTAGCTAAAAGGGCAGGAGTCCTTCTAGCCTGATGCGTAATAGCTTGGGGAGAAAGTCTTCTTTCCCACTGCCTGGCTAAACAATATAGGGAAAGCATGGGAATCATTTCTGTGTTTTTGGTAATTTGGTTGGGGTAAGATTAAGACTTAATTAAGATTCCCCCTTGGAACCTTTGTAATGTTTATTAGCTTCTAACTAGTGTTGTAAGTTCACTGCCAGAATTTGAAGATCTCTGAGTTCTTTTCATGGCTTTTATTCACTGTGACTAATAAGCTTCCTAATAAATCCTTGCCAGAGACTTAACATTTGTATTTTCTTTTGAGTTCTTGATAATACTGACGAAAATTTCATTTTACTGGGAGTGTATTATACTTTGAAATTTTTGTTGTTTTGAACGAGGTAGATCATAAATGCCATAATTACATCAAGACTGGATCAGTTTCTTCTGGAAAGGTCAAGCTTAATTTTGTACTATAGGTTAAAAACACTCCTGTACCCTCATATAAAACCTATATTCCATTTCTCATGAAGAGAAATAATTGGTAGAGTGACATTTGCAAAAATAAGAGAGAACAGATTTTAGAGCTCAACAGAAGAAATGAAGGTGAGGAAGTGAGCAGCAAATGCTGTCTGAAGGTGGATCAAAGACTGGAATTTTGAAAGCACAGCACTTGAAAGATAAATTTTAAGTATCTAAAAAGACGATTTGAGGCTCGGCAAGGCGCCAGCCATGTGCACCTGAGCTGACGGGTTCGAATCCAGCCTGGGCCCACCAAACAACAATGACAGCTGCAACCAAAAAATGGCCGGGCGTTGTGGCGGGCGCTTATAGTCCCAGCTACTTGGGAGGCGGAGGCAAGAGACTCACTTGAGCCCAGGAATTGGAGGTTGCTGTGAGCTGTGATGCCACAGCACTCTATCCAGGGTGGCAGCTTGGGGCTCTGTCTCAAACAAACAAACAAACAAACAACTATGCCCACTGGATTGCTCACAGCATTTAGGAGATACTGCATTTGACAAAAGAAAACAGGGCCCCACACGGTGGCAGGCAGCCTCCCAGGCAGTGGACTCTAGGTCAAAGCTGCCAAGTCACCACCTTCCCAGGGCTGGCCACTGCCTCCCCCCAAGAGCAGCAGGGAAGTGGTGCCCCCTGGTGGTAGGAAGGCAGCATAGCCTGACCCCCACCCTCCACGGCCTCCTTTGTGTGTGAGTTCATGTGCTCCCGAGTTGTGTGTGGGTGCATTGTGTGCATACAGAATGTGCATGTGTGTGCTTGGCCTAGCAGTGAGAACGGGAGCCATGACACCCTCCCCTGGGGGTGGGTGTTTGCAGGCGAGCTGTCCCAGCACCTGTTTCAGGGCAGGCTCTGCTTTAAACATTGTACTCATATTAGCTCACTTAATCAGCACAAAAATCCCATGAGACAGGGTGTGGAGCCAAAGGCTCAAGGAGATTAAGTACTTTCTGCAGCTAGTCCACATGAACTTGGATTCCTCACAAGTGGCCTATGCCTTGAGAAGCTCTCACTGTTAGTGGTAGCAGGCAGGGACTGGGATTCCAACCTAGGGGCAAGGGGGTGCTGTTTCCAGCTCCCATATGTGCAACAGGCTCAGGCCACCTGGGCACTGAGAACCCGGGAGAGGGTGGGTGGGAGAGTGGGGGCCACCCTGCCTCTGACTCTGGGATGACCTCAGGGGTCTGCTTCCAGGGCTAGGATAGGGTTACCACATCCTAGGAGTTGTCAGCTGTTACATCTCCTAGTCTCCACTCTGCCCCTTCCTAGCTGTGTGACCTTGGGAGGCCAAGTAACCTTTCTGGGTCTCTTCTTCCTCATCTGTAAAATGGGGGCAAGAGTGTCTGTCTCACTGGCCTAAGTGATGAGGCAGGGACAGGACCCCTATGAAGCCTGCCTGGTTTGTGGTGAGCACCCAACAAATTAAGGTGACTATATTGTCATCAGGGGGGCCCTGGGAGACCTACCCAGGGGCCTTGGAGTGGGGGTGCTCAGGCCCTCCTGAGGACAGCTGATGAACCCTTCCAGCTGCCCCAAGGGAGATTCATTTCCTGGTGACACCCAAAACCAAGTCATGATTCACCCTCAGTGAACCGTAGGAAGATGCAGCACCAACTGTCTGACTGCTCATGCCCTGGCCTCATCACCACCCCTGAGGCAGCAGGTCCAGACCCTTCCCCCTGGAAAACCTGGCCGGCAAGGTCTGCCCTGCCTTTTCATGACACACTCCAACAGGAACAGGATAGCCCTGTGACAACACAGAGGTAGCAGGACCCTCCAGAGGTAGGTGCTGAGACCAGGCTCTAGGCTAATCACCAACCTGGCCCTGCACACCCAGCTGTCATGACCACTCCAGCAAGTGTCTGGTTGGCCTGGACTGGAAGGGGACAGAAGAAGATGGAGAGTAGGAAAGGCTTGTATGCCCTCGCTAGCCCTGATCAGCCTGAGCCTAGAGCCCTTCAGGAGGCAGGGAAAGGGGCCATGCTACTAGGGACCTGAGTGGGCCTGAAGCAAGCCTGACCTGATGCCAACAAGCCCTGCTGCTTGGAACTCTGAAGTCTCAGGGTCCCCGTGTGAACATTAATGACACATCTTCCTCCAAGGGCTAATTGAGGGCTCAGCAGGGCAAAGGTGTGTGCTCGTGTGACTTCAGAATGCTAAAGGGCTTCAGGGGCCTCTGCCCACCTCCACCCTCACCTCAGCACCCCATGCTGGCTTCCTCATCAAGGAAGTCCAACTAGGGGCTGTCTGTAGATGGGGATCAGCTTGGTGGGTAAAGCTGGGCACTAGGGTACTTGGTACCCCCAGAAGGCCTTGGCAACCAGACTATACCGCTGGTAAAGAGCTCCAGCTATAGTTCTGCCAGCCCCTCTGCTTGTCTTTAAGCCCAGGGTAGATAAGGCCCTGGTTCAGGGAAGCTACAGGTCCCTGCATTCTCCGCATGGCCTCATGTCCCCTTTGCTCCCCTACAGGAGGATTTGAAGCAACCTGCCCCCCCCCAGGAAGATGAGGCAGCCAGAGAGGAAGAGGAGGTAGGAGATGGGCATGGGGTAACCATGGGGGTTGCTGGGTCCCCTCCAGTTTGGCTGCTTCTTTCCCTGGGTCTGTAGGGGCCTCCTGACCTCCTGCAGACTCTTACGGGGACTAGGGGCAGGGCTAACCCTAGGTCTGAGTGTGAGAACCCCTCATGAATGACACCTTAGACAGTAGGCACAAATGACAACCTTCCCTAGGTCACTCTGGGTGGCCAGTGAAAGTGGGGGATCTAGAGCTATGTGTGAGGATCCTTCTCTCTCCCAGGCCAAGAGTGGGGGAGACTAAAGGGTTGCAAGTCAGCACGGACACCCAAGAAACACATCTCTGACCTGGACCCCACCCCCTCTTGGCACGAGGAGTGCTGGCCTTGGCGTGTGACCTGCAGCTGCCCACATTCCCCACCCTGGCCTGACTGTCCAGGCTTATCTGCCCAAACCTGTCTGCCTACATGGCCCTCCCTCAGCCCTTCCTGCCCTCTGGTCCTTCTGACCCCAAAGATGCTGCTGTGAATTTTTTTTTATTTTTATTTCTTTGTGATTACAAATAAAACTTGAGCCCCACTCCTGGCCATGCTTTCTCTCTCTGCTTTGTAGTTCATGCAAGGATCCCTTGGGACTTGAACTGGTTCAGCCTGTTCATGGGATCAGGTACCCTGCAGGGACACATTGGGCACTTCTGGAACGCCTGAGAACAGGCACTGCCTTCAGGAACACCCTTTGCCCCAACTCGCCCATGGCCTTTCACATGGAGTCCACAGCCCTGTCTTCAGCTTCTCCAGACCTTAGATGAGGACTGGCCTTAGCTCACTCCTAGGTGGTCCCTCCCCACCCACTCTGTCTCTCAGGAACCCACTGTCACCAAGGGGTGAGGACAGGCTCCTGTGCCTTCCTTCAGTGTGCATCCCTGGCTCCAGTGTCCTGCAGGGAACAGGGTCACCTGACACCTTCCCTAGAGCAGATGGGAACTTTCAAAGAGTCTATACCCATAGTGAGGATGAGGAGCATCCTCCCCAGGGGACCCTGGGGCACCTCTTGCCCAGTCCCACCCAGCCTCAACCTTCAGCCTGGAAATGAGAGCTAGACTTGCCCTTCCGGAACCCAGAAGATTATGAGGTGTCATTGAAAACCACAACAGCTGGGCAGCGCCTGTGGCTCAGTGAGTAGGGCACTGGCCCCATATACCGAGGCTGGTGGGTTCAAACCCAGCCCTGGCCAAACTGCAACAACAACAAAAAATAGCCAGGCATTGTGGCAGACACTTGTAGTCCCAGCTAATTGGGAGGCTGAGGCAAGAGAATTGCCTAAGCCAAGAGCTGGTGGCTCAGCGCCTGTGGCTCAAGCGGCTAAGGCGCCAGCCACATACACCTGAGCTGGAGAGTTCGAATCCAGTCCAACCCGCCAAAACAACAATGACGGCTGCAACCAAAAAATAGCCAGGCATTGTGGCAGCTACTTAGAAAGTGGAGGCAGGAAAATCACTTGAGTCCAGGAGTTGGAAGTTGCTGTGAGTTGTGATGCCACAGCACTCTACCCAGGGCGACAGCTTGAGACCCTGTCTCAAAAAAAAAAAAGAAAAGAAAAGAAAAGAAAACCACAACAACTGAGATACACAAGAATAAATCTTGAGAGAAAAAAAAAAATTAACATTTGCTGAGTTCCTCCCAGGCAGCCATCGGTCACATTTGGAGCTCTTTACCTTATTTAATCTTCAGAGCAAATCTATCAGGCAGGATTTGATGTGATCCCATTTTTGCTGAGAAGCATGGGACTGGGCACAAGCCCAGGTGGCTTTGCTCCAAAGCCACCCAGGTAACCTCCTTGCTCTGCTACAGCCACTGGGACTTCCCAAGTTCCAGGCAGGTGGCCCCCCCCCACCCAAAGTTTCAAAACAAGGCAGGGACGGGGCAGGCCAGTGTCCTACATGAAGGACTGTCTGCATCATGCCCAGCAGCCTTG
This sequence comes from Arctocebus calabarensis, assembly GCA_963573935.1. Lineage (NCBI taxonomy): Eukaryota > Metazoa > Chordata > Mammalia > Primates > Lorisidae > Arctocebus > Arctocebus calabarensis. Next base: position 6,840 of record CAUYON010210212.1, on the reverse strand, counting down.
TTAGGAGTTGGCTGAACAGAGCGCTAGGTTTCCTGGGGACTCCACACTCCCCTTTGACAACCAGACAATTTAGGAAAGCATCTAAGTGGCTTGCCCCAGACATCCAATGCAGGGTGTCCAGGCTAGAGCTTGAGACACATGTGACTCCAGACATTGCCCTGTTTACACCATCTGCCTAGCCAGCCTCTGCAGTGGAGAGCAGGGGTCAAGGCGGCTTAGGGGACCGGGAGCCCTGCCAACCACAGCTAAGCTGTGCTGTACCCTGGTTGGCTGTCCCGGGCATCCAGTGAGGAGGCAGAAAGGAGAAGGGGGTGCTGGTCCTATGCTCCACAAACCTTGCCAGAGCTGGAGTGAAGCCTCTCAGGGTAGTCAGACGTGTTCCTGCTCTGCAGCCCAGAGACATGCACATCAGCAGGCCTGTGAGTGCCCCAGGAGGAGGTCACCTAGGGCCTGGGTGTGCCTTAGAGTTCTTTGGACTGTGAGAGAAAGCAAGGAGGAGCAAAGCCAGCTCAGGTGACTGAGGGTGGTGGAGCGGGTACCTAGACTCAGCCTCTGGGACAGCTTTCACCAGGCTCCCTCTGCCTCTGCTAAAGGAGCCTAGAAGTGTCCTGCTTCCCTTCTCCTTCCTGCCACACACACTGGGCCTATTGCTGAACTCAAATGACAAACTTGCAGGTCTGCCTCTTCCAGGAAGCCACTCCTCCCCATGGTCACCTGCAGTCCTTTTTGTCCTTAAACCCCCTGTCATATGCTCCGGACCCTGTGAGGCAGAGTCTTACATCCCTGTAGGAATCCAATATTTCCCTCTTATCCATCCAAAACATTCCACAGATGCCTAAAACCATGGATAGTCCCGAAGTCTATATATGGAGTATTTCCTCTTGTACATACATACCTATGATAAAGTTTAACTTATAGATTAGGCACAGTAAGAAATGAATAATAATAAACTAGAACAATTATAATAATATACTCTAATGAAAGTTATTGAAGAGTTAGGAATTGTTTATTTCTGGAATTTTCCATTTACTATGTCTGATCTTTGTTGACTTTGGTGTAGGGCCAAGGGAAAACTTCCCTTTGCCCTCTGAAGTTTTGCTGAAAAATCACCTCAACAAAAGGTGGAATAACAGGAGAAACAGCATCCAAATCTATTAGCACGCACAGGGTGCCTACCGCCCAGTGGGGTACATATGCTTCTATATACTTTTTAGGGGAAAAGGGGGTGGGGAAGTGTGGATTATTTTAGAGGAGTCATACATGATTTTTAGGGGAATTTGATGGGTTTAAAGAACATACCAAGTCTGTAAGGCCCTCAGAGAAGACAATGGTTTGTGACAAGACTGTACAGGTGTGTTGACACACTTCACTCTTTCTTCCTCTATATGGGTTCTGTTCAGGAAAACTCAGGGAAGGGACCAGAGGTGCTTGTTTTCTTCTTTGACAGGCCCAGACTTTAGGCAGACAAGGGAACTACAGGGAACTCCATCATCCATCCTGTACTTTGGAGGAGACAAAGGATTGATAAATGGGGGGAGAGGAGATGGCTAGAGAGATCTGGAGGCTTTTTCAGTTCAATATGGCAAAGAGACATACTTTGGGGGTATTGGTTTCTGAGCTCCAACAGTGAGTAACCAAAATCCTGAAAAGCAAAACTACAGATAAGGGGGACCACCAAAATGCCCTCTCTCCTTAGCCTTTCATTGTCTGAGGAGTCCCCAGAGCTCCACTACCTTTTGCAAGGTCCTTTCCTTTTTGTCAGGCACCCTTCAGCCCCATTTAATCTTTATAAAAACACTTTGAGGGAGATTCTGTTATAAGGCTTGGAGAGGTGAAAGGAGTTGCCCTAGAGGTATCTGAAGCCAAGATATACAACTCCAGCAAAGTTGCCCTATAGGCATTTGAAGCCAAGAGATGTAACTTCAGGGCCACCCTAAGCTGTCTCTACCTTGGTTTCCTAAGCGTTGGCTGTCCCTTGCACTGAGGCTGCTGCCTTTCTGTCTTGCTCATCCTCCACTGGGCCTGGTTCCAAATAGCATCAGCAGCCAGTGTGATAAACTAGAGCAGTCAAAGGCCTTCCTTGCCACAGGGACAGCCTACATGATTTGAGGAGAACTGACAGGTTGGCAGCAGGGGCTGGGCTGGGCTCTCTGATGTGCCCCTGGGAACAGAAGGCTCCCACAGTGCCTTTGCATCCAGGGCCGGGCCAGGCCCTGGTCCTGGTGCCCAGGCTGTGACTGTGCTCCCTCCCTTCCTTCACCTAATCTCATTGCCTGCCTCCTGCTCTTGCTCAGGGTTGATGTGTGTGTGCACATGCACACAGATGTGGGTGCTTCCAGATGCCCCACACTGGCAGCTCACCCTCTACCACTAGAATCAAAAACAGGTTAGCAGGGCAGCCCTGGGTGGCAGGGGCTTCCCAGAGCTTCAGAGTAGGGGAGACTCCAGCAAGAAACACACTGGAGAGATGGCTCGGCGCCTGCGGCTCAAGCGGCTAAGGCACCAGCCATGTACACCTGAGCTGGTGGGTTCGAATCCAGCCCGGGCCCACCAAACAACGACGGCTGCAACCAAAAAATGGCCTGGAGTTGTGGCGGGCACCTGTAGTCCCAGCTACTTGGGAGGCAGAGGCAGGAGACTCGCTTAAGCCCAGGAATTGGAGGTTGCTGTGAGCTGTGATGCCACAGGATCACAAGGATGATAGCTTGAGGCTCTGTCTCAAAAAAAAGAAAGAAAGAAACACACTAGAGAGGAAAAGTTAGACCCTGAGAGGCAGAAAGGATGTGAAACAGCCTCTGAAGGCCAAAGAGGAAAAGGAGAAAGAGAGAGAAAAAGAGAGAAATGGGATAGCAGCAGCCAGTTGGGGGCCCAACCTACTCCTCTTATGTGCCAGTGGGCTGTGCCTCATGGGTTGTTTCACTGTTCTGGGATCCCTGACTCCTCCACTCAAGCCCAGGTTCCTTACTCCCCTCCTAGTGCCTCCAGGTTGTCCCTTAGCACTAGCATCCCCCCTCCTCCCAGTCCCAGGAGATGACCAGGGAGTATTCCTGCCCTGAGCTGTGCTTCCTGCCCAACTTGTCAGGCTTTTGGTGACCGATGGCAATCTCTTTGCTTAGGCCAGACACTCAAGACACCACCACCCGCTCCGTGGTCCAAAGGCCAAAGCAGGTGCTTCTTGCTTTCTAGAAGGAAGGATTTACCTGACCCTCCCTTGTCTGTGTGCATTGGGTTCCAGGGGCTATTGGCAGATGCCAGTCTGCAGTGTCCCAGCTGGGTGTTAAGAGGTTAAGCATCCAGCTATTGCCAAGGCCCCAGAATTCACAGCTACATGGATATGAGTTTGGGGGAGAACTAACTGGCCCTCTCTTTGCTTCAGTTTCTGCCTATAAAATGATGCTATTAATAAAAACATCCATTTCATGAGGTGGTTGTAAAGATTATACAAGAAATTGAAGAGCGTTAGGGTAGCATCTGACACAAAAGAAATGCTCAATAAAAGGCAGCTACTGTTATTAATGTCAACTCTAGCCCTGAGCTCCCAACCTGACGCTGACCTCTTGGGTCACTGTTGGGATGACCCAGGTTCACAGACTTAGGGCTCTGGAGGACCAGGTGGGGGAAAGTGCATGTGCCCCTGTCCTGCCCTCTCTGAACCCCTAACCTAGGCCACAGCAGTCCTCAGTCCCTCTTTCCCCTGCAGCCAGCCTGAGGCCAGGATGTGCTCTCGGGAGGGCTGAGCCTGGAGCAGGGCCCGGTCACTCCCCTAGTTTGTCTGCAGGGAACCACCCAGTACCCCCTCCCCTCCGCGGAGCGGGCAGGCCCTGGAGCGCCTTAAAAAGCAGAGTTGGCACTCGCCGCCGCCACTCTGGGCAGGATCCAACATTGCTGCGAGTACTCTAGACAACCCTCAGACCACCTGAAGCCATGGCCAGCAAGGGCTTGCAAGATCTGAAGCAACAGGTGGAGGAGACAGCCCAGGAAGCGGGTGAGGACAGCGCCCCACTTGGGGTACAGGCAGGAGCGGAAGCCACGGGTCTGCGCAGCCCGCAAAGGCGCGGGCGGAAGGCTCAGGCCTAGGGGGTTCATGGGGGGAGGGCAGCAGAGGAATGATGTTCCGAGGGGGGTGGGAGAACTGCAGAGCCCGAGAAGCTGGAGCTCTTCAAAGGAGGTGGTGCGGGCAGGAAGGGGCTCCATCTCCGCCCTTAAGCGAGGATGAAGGTCCGCGGAGGAAGCGGGCAGCGGACCTCTGCAGTCAGGGTCTCTACCACAGGACTGGATGGGAAGGGGAGGCTGCTCCAGACCCCAATGGGCTTTTCAAAACTCTCCCTACCCCTGAAAATAATCATTTCCTTTAAGTTCTCACTCTGCAGGGCAGGTCCCAGCCTTAGTTTCTCCACCTGCAGCTCTCTCCTTCTTATTCCAGAGGCTATACAGCTGGGGCTGGGGGTAGAGGATGTGAGGAGACCCTTGGCTCACCAGCTTGGTTCTCCAGCAACTAGCCCTGGCCTCTTTGGGACTTCAGTTCTCAATCCTGCCTAATCCTAGTCAAGAGACAACTCCTACCAGCCCTCCTTCACCAGTGCCCCCAGGAAAGCCCATAGTTCTCCTGGTCTACAGGACCCTGCCTTCTAGGCTTCACTTTTCCCATCTGTGAGCTGGGTGCAAAGGCTTCTTTCTCTGTAGCTTTCTGATGAGTTCTGTCAGACAAGGCCCCCAGGGGCTCCTGTAAGCTCACCCAGGACCTGCCTAGCCATCTCTCAGGAATGGGCTCTGGGCAAGGTAGGGCCTTTCCCAACTGGCAGCAAGGATGGGTTAGATCTCTGCCCACTGGAGTCACCTGTCAGCCCACCCAGCAGGCTGACCCACCTGAGCCCCTGGAAAACCTCATTCACCACAGGTAGAAATTCTATTCCAGAAAAGATGGCCTCATCTTGAAGTTTCACCTCCTTTCTATGTTTGTCTCCTAATTAATGCCTTGAGGAGCTGCCTATCCAAGGAGGAATTGGCATTTACTGCTTTTATGTTCTCCAGGGCGGGTCACAGGAGGGAGGAGTTGGTGAGAGAGTCTGGGAAAAGTAGAGGCCCCAGGGCCTAAAGTAGGAAAGGTGGCATTTTGGACATCTGGGCCAGGCTTCTAGCGGAGTTGTTAGAGAGTCTTCCTGGGCAATAATACCCAGCAGGCCCCTGCCCCACCTTCCTTCCTCCATCCAACAGTTTCTCTGCTGCAACCCTGGGAAAAGGCAAGGGAAGCCAGCCAGAAGGGCGGGGCCAGCATTATAAATAACTCTCCAGAGGCACTGAAAGGGCTCATGCCCCTCAGCTAGCTGGGTGGCCTTGGGTAAGGGACTTCACCTCACTGATCCACCTCTGGGCCTTATAGGAGAGACTAGAGAACATATATGGAGTTCGGCAATGGTGGGACCCCTGTGGTGAGTGGTGCCTCAACAGGGGTTCAAGGCCACATTTCTCTCTTCTAGTGACAGCAGCCGGAGCAACAGTTCAACAAGTGGTGAATCAAGCCACAGAGGCCGGGCAGAAAGGTCTGGTGGGTTTGGAGGGGTGGTGGTGGACAGCTCCACGACACCCCCCACCCCAACGTTGGCCAAAGTACACCCTTTCCTCTGCAGGTCCCACTGCCCACAATGCCCCAAGACAGGGGAAACCCCAAGGCAGGTTTCCCCGGGAGAGACCATGGCCACGCTGACCCCACATGGGTCTAACCCTGCATGGGAGTAACTCTCCAAGGAGCTGGTTCCCCCCAAGGCCTTGCCCTAACTCTTCTCTCCTTCCCCAGCCATGGACCAGCTGACCAGCTCTACCCAGGAAACCATCGATAAGACTGTTAAGCAGGCCTCTGACACCTACTCAGGTTTCGGGAAAAAATTAGGCCTAATGAAATGACAGAGGGATGTGGAGTGACATCCCTGCAGGCCCTATGCGGCTCGGCCTGGCCCAAAACTGTTCCGCAGGCCTCCTTGGTCTGCCCTCATATTAAAATTCAAGTTCCACCCTGTGTCCACTTCATGCCTCCTCGGAAGCTGGGTCCAGCCCTCGCCTGCCATGAGCAGAGCTCCCATATCCCGAGTCCCGCCCCCAAAATTCGAAACCCAGACCGACTGTTTCAGGAACCTGGTTCCCGCGTATCCCAAAGTTCCTACATCTGCAGCCCAAGCTCCATCTCGGTACGTGCTGCTCACAACCCTAAGCAGACGCCGCTCCCCCGGCTTCAGGCTTCAGAACCCTGGCCCTACTCCAGAAAGCTCCGGGGGCGGCGCCTGTGGCTCAAAGGAGTAGGGCTCTGGGACCGTATCCCGCAGGTGGCGGGTTCAAACCCTGCTCCGGCCAAAACCTGCAAAAAATTTTCAAAAGAGGGGCGGGGCCTGTGGCTCAGTCGGTAGGGTGCCGGCCTCATATTCTAAGGGTGGCGGGTTCAAAGCCAGCTCTGGCCAAACTGCAACAACAACAACAAAATAGCCGGGCGATGCTGCGGGCGCCTGCAGTCCCAGCTACTCGGGAGGCTGAGGCAAGAGAATCGCCTAAACCTGGGAGTTGGAGGTTGCTGTGAGTTGTGACGCCACAACTCTCTACTGAGAGCGATAAAGTAAGACACTGTCTCTACAAAAAAACAAAAGAAGAAAGTTCAGCTCTGGGCTGGGGTCAAGAAGCTACAAGGGGGGCGGCTCCTGTGGCTCAACGAGCAGGGCGCCGGCCCCATATACCGAAGGTGGCGGGTTCAAGCCCGGCCTCGGCCGAACTGCAAAACAAAAAAATAGCCGGGTGCTGTGGCGGGTGCCTGTAGTCCCAGCTACTAGGGAGGCTGAGGCAAGAGAATCGCTTAAG
>CAUYON010210208.1:0-11501 GCA_963573935.1 Arctocebus calabarensis | reverse complement strand
CACCGTGGGCAGCGGGGCTCCAGCAGCAGCTCACCGTGGTCAGAAGTGTCTGGACGCTGACGGTGACCACCTTGAGCACCTCTTGTAATAGCACAAGTCAAGCGTGACTAGTAGTCACCTTTTATTATCAGTGTATGTTGATAATGCAATGTTAATTCATTTTTCTTTTCTTGAAATGTGTAGATATTTTTTGGCACCCTGTGTATTTAGAACATTTTTTTAGTTTCAAGGTTTTTCAGTTAAACATGTACATATTTTATGTAGTTTCAAGATTTTTCAGTTAAACATGTACATATTTGATCACAGCCATTTAAATATTGAATTGTTGTGGTGGTCTGCTCTGTCCTTCCGTCCGTCTAGTTCCAGTGCCCTTTTCCAGCATGTCACAGCGTTGTTCGAGTGCAGCCTGGCAGCCGTCGTCACCTTGTTGGTGAGCGAGCCCGTGGGTGTGCTTTACCTCCGTTCCTGCCGAGTCCTGATGCTCTCTGACTGGTACACGATGCTGTACAACCCGAGTCCAGACTACGTCACCACGGTGCACTGCACTCACGAAGCTGTCTATCCTCTGTAAGCTTTAGTGGGACTTCGGATCATTTTTAAAAACCCTTATTGTATATTTCATGGACTTGGAAAATTAAAAACAGGCCTGGGTTTGAATCCCGGGTCTGCCATCTGCTGTTATCTTGAGCATGTTAACAGCCTCTTAAATCCTCAGTTTCCCCATTGGTAAAATAGAAATAATGATCTTTATAAGGTATTGAGAGGATAATTGAGTCCACACATCATTGGAGACGACAAGTAGTTCCCCACATACAGGGGGCACCTTGAGGCTGTCATGTTAGCGTGCTTGGGTTGGTACTGATCTTGATGAGGTTTTTTTTCCAAATAGGTATAATTTCTATCAGAATATTTTATTAGAAATAACAAATTTATAAGATTCTGCATAATATTATCCTAGACTGTTCCATTTCTAGAAATTCTGTAAGTTGGTGGTGGACATTTTAATGTGTCTGCTGTGTACGTTTTCATAGTTGTAGTGACTTTCCATTACATAATGTCCTTGATGAAATTAGCCCTTTTGAGCAAGTTCATAATTAGTAAAGCATTGAAAACATGTATGTGCATATATGTAAAAATGTAGTCTTCGAGAAACATGATTCAGATACAGAGATGTGAAAATCTTCCTTTCTACCTGGCAGCCATTAAGTCCTGCAGATTACTTTCTGTGCAAGTGTAGTTTATGTGTGAAAGACCACAGTGAGGACTGGGAGCGTCCTCTTTGTTAGCTCATTGATTGGTGGAGCTGTTGTCTTTCCCTTGTCGTCATATGCTGACCTAGGGACTTGTAGAACTTAGACTGGTCCTATTTAGAAAACTTCCATGAATTGGGTATCGTATTTAAATTAGACTTATAGTCATTTTATTTAAAATAAAATAAGATTCATTTACTGATAGTTATATTTATTATAATATTTGTAAAGCCTGTAGTAAGAGGATCAGATTACAAGATTAGAAGAGTGATAGCAAATAGGTGCTTCCAGGCCTCACTGTGCTCCCACTCCTGCTGCGCTGCTGTCACTGTGGAGTCTTGTCATGCCACTCTGGGTCAATAAGAATCTTCACATAACTCGATTGATTAGGGCGATTTCCATCTATTCACTGTCTTTGAATTAAGTATATATTTTTTAAGTAATTTGACCAGTAGTTACTGTGGAACACATTGTCTGCCTTGTTTCATTAATTATACAAAATAATGATTTTTCAAAATTATGAGATGATATAGTGTTTTATAGCATTGGATTTATGCATATTGTTTGCTTTGTTCAAACATTCTAAACTTAAATGTATGGCCAGGCTAAGCTACTCAAAGTCATAGTAATTTTTTTCTTTTGCAAGGTAGAACACTATTGCATTGACCGTGAAGGCTGATTTTCCCAGTGGCGTGTATAGCATGATGCTGTACTGATAAATACAGTTTGGGGGGAAACTGATGCAGATGAGGCATGGAAAAACATGTAAGCTTCTAGCATTATAACGTACTACAAAAATAACTTAAATATTATTAAAGTTTAAGAATGAGTTATTTAAAATGAGATATTATTACTGATGTAATTTAAAATTAGCTTTAGCTTGTCAGTGTGTAGGGGCATGGATTGAAAAGGGGGGAAAGGTGGAAGATGAGGGCTCTGGTGGAAAGAGAGGGGAGGAACAGGCATCCCCTTCCAGAGACGGGTTCCCGGTTCATTTGCAGCGGTAAAACATGGCGGTTTCCTCCTGGTTGAGAGAGTGATCTTTTTGGAGCTCTTAAGGAACTACAAGTTGTGGTAATGGGCAGATTTCATTTTCTGTGGATTCTGGTAGTGAGCGGGGTAACGAGACAAAAAACTCACCGCCCACGAGGTTCAACATGTACTAATGCATTAGAGTATAGAGTTGGACCTAAAAGTGTCATGCAAACACAAGAACACAGTGTTATTGTGCTGTGGGGGGGGGAGCAAAGGTCGGAAATCTCCCTTGTATAAAAAGAGGGTGTGAGTAGGAAGATAGTAAAAGTGACATGAGTATACTCATGAAAAAAGAAGCCACAGAGGTTATGGAAAATACTTTTGAAAATACGTGTGTATGTATTGAAATTCCATTCAAAATAAAATGCTAGAAACTGTAGTCGGTTGACAGTTATTTTAACAACTTTCTTTTTCTGATTATAAAAATTGTATTTATAAAAGAATCACACTACAGGACATTTCCTTTTTGTTTGTTTTTCAGAGACAGGGTTACACTCTGTTACCCAGGCTGAAGTGCAGTGGCACAATCATAGCTCACCATAACCTCCATCTTATGGTTTAAGCAATCCGCCCACCTCAGCCTCCTGAGCAGCTGGGAGTAAAGGTGCATGCCACCATGCCTGGCTAATTTTTTAAATTTTTTTATAGAGACAGAGTTTCTTTACGTTGCCCAGGTTGATTTTGAAACAGCCTCCTTTCTTGACCTCTCACGGTGCTGGGATTGCTGGTATGAGTCACTGTGTCTAGCCATAGGACATTCCAAAAACATGGAAAAAGCATACATCACGTAAAGTAATCTGTAATTCTATTCCTTGAGATGACCACTGCTAAAAAGTTTGTCTTTCCAGCTTTATTCAAGTGCATATATTCATTTTAAAGAATATTGAGACTGTACTATAACATGCTATTTTTGTAACCTACTGTTGTCACTTAACTGTTAGGCATGGTTAGTTGTGTTCTTTCATAACTAGATTTTTTTTTTTTTAATTTCAAGTTAATTTGAGGGTACAAAGAATTGGGTTACAATGTTTGCATTTCGTAGGTAGAGTCCCTGTTGTGGAGTGTCCCGCCCCCAGGAGGTGTGCCATGGACCCCTCACACTGTGCCTATCAGGTGGGAGCACACTAACCCCACTTCCCCTCATCTTGAATTGAATTGAGTTTTTTTTCTTGTGCGGGTGTGTTTTAGATTATCTACTGGCTTCATATTAGTAGTATTGAGTACATTGGATACTTGCTTTTCCATTTTTTGGGTACTTTACTAAGAAGAATGTGATTCAGTTCCACCCAGGTTAAAACGAGATGTAAAGTCTCCATCTTTTTTATGGCTAAATAGTATTCCATGATAGACATACGCCACAGTTTATCATTCCTGGGTTGATGGGCATTTAGGTTGTTTCCACATCCTGGAGATTGTAAATTGAACTGCAATAAACAATCTAGTGCAAATGTCCTTATGATAAAATGATTTTATTCTTCTGGGTAGATGCCTAGTAATGGGATTGCAGGATCAAATGAAAGTTCTATTTTGAATTCTTTGAGGATTGTCCACATTTCTTTCCAAAGAGGCTGTATTAGTTTGCACCAACGGTGTAAAAGTGCTTTCCTTTTTCTACATCTGCTTTCCTTTCAAAGCATCTGCAGCTTTGGGACTTTGTGATGTGGGCTAGACTCACTGGAGTTAGGTGATATTTCAAGGTGGTAAGATGGTGTGATTGGCATTTCTCTGATGATTAGGGATGATGAACATTTTTTTCAAATGTTTGTTAGCCATTTGTTAGCCATTTTCAAATGTTTGTCTGTCTTCCTCAGAGAAGGTTCTGATCATGGCTCTTGCCGAGTGATAGGTGGGATTGTTTGCTCTCTTTTTGGTGATTAATTTTAGTTCTCTGTAGATTTTAGTTATCTATCAACCCTTTGTCAGGTTCATAACATGCAAATATCTTTTCCCATTCTGAAGGTTGTCCATTTGCTTTAATTGTCCTTAGCTGTGCAGAAGCTTTTCAGCTTAATTAAGTCCCATTTGTTTATTTTTGCTGCTGTTGTGATTGCCACTGAAGTCTTCGTCATAAAATGTTTCCCCAGGCCATCATCCATAAGAGTTTTCCCCACATTTTCTTCTAGGATTTTTATCATTTCATGTCTTAGATTTAGATCTTTTATTCATCTCGAGTCAGTTTTTGTAAGTGGCGAAAGGTGTGGGTCCAGTTTCAGTCTTTTACTTGTGGTTATCCAGTTCTCTTGGCACTTCTTATTAAATAGGGAATCTTTTCCTCAGGGTATGCTTCTGTTGTTTATCAAAGACTGCATGGCAACAAGAGACTGATTTTATCTCTTGGTTTTCTATTTTGTTCCATATGCCTATGTCTCTACTTTTGTCCTAATGTGATGCTATTTTGATTACTGTGGACTTGTCATATAACCTGAAGTCTGATAGAGTGATGCCTCCAGCTTTGTTTTTGTTACTAAGAATACATAGCCTTGGCTATAAGGGTTTTTTTTCTGGTTCCATACAAAATGAAGAACTATTTTTTCCAGTTCTTCAAAGTAATTTGGTAACTTAATTACTGTTGGTAATTTAATGGGGATTGCATTGAATCTATAGATTGCTTTGGGTAGTATAGAGATCCTTCACCTCTTTTATTAGGTACTTCATTTTCTTTGAAGCTATTATGAAGGGAATCGTATCTTTGATTTGCTTCTCAACTTGGCTGTAATTGGCATATACATAGGCTAAAGATTTGTGTACATTGACTTTATACCCTGAGACGTTACTGTATTTCTTGATTATGTTCAGGAGTCTTATGGTTGAGTCTCTGGGGTTTTCTAAATGTAAGATGGTGTCATTGGCAAAGAGCAAGAGTTTAACCTCATAACTAGATTTTTAATGGGTGCATAGTATTCTAGCACAAATGTACTATAAAATGTAAGCAGTTTCTTATTGTTGAATATTTTCTTCCTGTGTTTTATTATAGGTTATTTAATAAAAATCCTCATGTGGAAAGTTTACCGTGCATCCTTAATTGCTTTTGTATGATAAATTTCTACAAGTAAAATTGCTGAATCAAAGAGTATAAACATTTTTAGCATTTTTGATACACATTTCCAAATTGCCTAGGGAAGAATCATTGTATTCTGGCTAGCAGTATATGGGGTACTGTTTGGCCAACCTTACACCAATCTGAATATCCAATTAACTTAACAGGCTTTTAAAACTTTTTTAAGGGCCTTTGATTTAAAAATGATCTGGGATAAAAGCATTTTTAAAACAGGTTTTTGATGTTACACATTATTTTGTGTTCCAGATACACCATCGTATTTATCTATTATGCCTTCTGCCTGGTACTAATGATGATGCTCCGACCTCTTCTGGTGAAGAAGATTGCGTGTGGATTAGGGAAGTCTGATCGATTGAAGAGTATTTATGCTGCACTCTACTTTTTCCCAATCTTAACCGTGCTTCAGGCGGTTGGTGGAGGGCTTTTATGTAAGTTTGATGAATAAGTCAATGAAATATGTTTTTTATTATATATAATAATATTTTCTCTGAATTTAATTTTGGAGCTTTTTTTGATAGTTTTTTTAATTTATGAAAATAAACCTTAGTGTATAGTTTTGCTAAAGCATATACTCAGTACTATTATAAAAGAAAAATCGGGTATCTTAGGATGGAATAAAAATTCCTAAGAAATCAGTGGCTACTAATCAAAACTGATTTCTGTTTAGAGAATTCCTTTCATTTGAAGTTCATAACCAAATTAAAAGTTTTTAAAAACCTAAGTAGATAATAAAAAGTAAACACTGGCTTTTATTCAAAGGTATTTGGAAATTAGTCTTGATAGCATATGCAATTTATTATTAAGGAGGACCTCAGATTTCTAAATTCCTTTACGAAAATCTTCTAGATACAGTCAAAAAAATCCTCAAAATATCTTTTATTTTACTATAACCGTTCATTTATTCAGTAACCATTTAGACTGAACTGTGACTCAAGAATAAGGAAAAGTCACTGTTGAAAGGTTCACATACTGCTGGTGAATGAAGCAGCTAAGCTGCACACAGCTGAGAAAACGCAGGATGGGTCTTTTCAATATGTGACATTGCAAGGATGTTGGGTACCGTGCTCTAGAGGGAGCCTAGCAGGGTGCAGAGGTCTTCTGGCCTTAGGAACTGGGATGTCATTATGCAAGTAGTATAGCTTGGTAATGTAATTTGGTAATAGTTTGGGAAAATAATTTGTTTCAGGTCTGATATTTTGGAGTTGAGAGAAAGGCCAAGGGAAATGGAGATTAGAGATGACTCAGGGGTCTGTTGTTCCCCATATTCTGGTTGACAGATAAAATGTTTCCTCTGGCCGCCATGGCGTTTGAAAATCTATAGTTCCCTCTGGCTCCTCCCACTCCCTGGTTCCCTGTTAGATTTGGGCCACCTCGGTTACACACTCAAAGTTGCTATTCTTGCCCTAGGGAATAGAGGTCTGCTCTTAAAAGGATATGGGCAGAAGAGTGATGTGATAACATTTGCATTGTAGAAAGCTTGCTAGCCTGGAAGAGGACTTGACAGGGGAAGCACCTGGGTGTCAGTTAAGAGACACTGCAGTAAGCCAAGCCTGACTGACCTTTGGCAGAGGAATACTGAGTGTGAGGAGCAAATCGGTTGGTGAAGAGAAATGACTTCCATTTGGTGTTCATGGAATATCCAAAAGATGAAAGATAGTTTATATTAGTCTAGAGATTAAGAGAACCATCTGGGCTGGAAAGAGTTCAGAACTGGCCCTAAGATCCAGTGGTGCTGTTGTGTAGAACCTCTCGGTTATGAAGTGGAGGAAGGGAAAAGCCGCACAGGGCAGGAGAAGGTGGGGACGTTAACCCCGGGACTGCCAGACCCATGGCTTCCTGTTTCCTGTATTGTGGCTTCCTACCTTGAAAAATGCCTTTTCCCACACCGAATGTTTTCAGGTCATTTTGTTAACAAGCCTCCACTCAGAGCACATTCATGGGAGAATCACCTCATTTGCAGTAAACATAAATTTATGAGATCTGCTGAGATAAGTCGAAGAGATTCGCATCTGAACCACTGGGGAAACTAAAATGCAGAGCCCCAGACTGTCCCCTAGACCTAGATGCACAAAATCTGAAATTGTCTTGTACTAGAATTTAAGGTCCGCTCTAAACCCTGTCACTCCCAGGCTGCCTCCACTCCTCACACATTTGGGCTTCCTTAGCAACTTTTTTATCTTGGTTTTTACTGATGTAGATTTTTTTTCTACCTAGTCTTAAATTTATATCATTCACAACATTGTTTGGTTATTTATAAATTAAATGGTGTGTTTTTTAACGGCTGATGGAGGACCTAATCACTGACCATTTAGTAAAAGATTCTAAGTGTCAAACAAGTTATTCACTCAAGTTGGAGTCAGGTCTCTAGAGATAATTCAGAGTTTCTGACTGTTGCATCGTAAAGTAACATTTGACATTGTTCCAAATGGATTCTGCTGCAATATAGAATGATTATAAATCATTCAGTTTTGTTTTTAAAAGAAGTGTGTGAAAATAATTCAAGGGTTTTTTTTTCAATTTGTCCATTTATTTTGGTGTGCTATAAATTTGAAATACTTATTTTTGTAGGACAAAATTTTGCTTAAGGAATTATTACTGTACTGTATTTGAAGTTGGGATTTCCAGATTTTTGGTATTAAGAACATAACTTATTAGACCTACTTAGATCTGTTTATCCTTAGAGGTGTGTTGATAAATGCAGTTTTCTAAAGATTAAAGTTTAATTACTGACAGATAACCTTTTTTGACCAAGGTTCTCTACCTGGACCACAAAACACACAGGAAGTTATTTGAGTAACTTTTTTCTCAATTCTAAGTTTGGTGCATAACTGGCATCATTCTAGATGCATCGTAGAGAAGTTTTTTTTAATGTTTAATGGATATAATAATCTAGGGATCTCCAAAGCCGGGCCAAGGATGGATTTTACATTTTTAAATGGTTAAAAAAAAAAACACAAAAAAAATAGTTGTATTTGTTGAGTTGTGAAAATTTGTGTGAAACTTTAATTTTTTTTTTTTTCATTGTCCATTAAGATGTCTTGGAAGCCAGGCAGGCCCCTGCCTTCCTGCTGCAGAGTTGGGGGACGGAGACAGTTTATGGCTGGCAAGGCTAAAACTATTTTCCATTTCGCTCTTTCCAGAAAACATTTACTAGCCCTTGCTTTGGGGTCTTAGGCCTGAAGTCTCATAGAACTGCCTGAGAAAGTCTTCAATACTGAGGAGAATTATACAGTTTGAATTTTTTTATGGTTCATTCAAAAAAATGTGTTTAATTTCCAACATGTGCCAATGCTTATCTTTCAGATTACGCCTTCCCATATATCATATTAGTGTTATCTTTGGTTACTCTGGCTGTGTACATGTCAGCTTCTGAAATAGAGGTAGGAACTCTTTTTCCTTTGTTAAAGACTTTTTTGATACATTTGACAATTGACAAGAATGGTATATAGGATACAATGTGGTACAACTGATTGTTCTGGTAATGCTTTGCTAATTGAAGTCACTCAGTAGCTTTTAGCTCATTGGGAAATTAGTGAAATTGAGAAGTGGTCAGGCTTAACTATTCAGCATAGTAGAGAACAATCGTTTCTTACAATTTATCCACATAGAAAGCATACATTTATGGAAATGTTGAAACTTATTAACACTCTTTTGAGGGAAACATGCAAATTGTTTACTATACATAGGACTAAACTATTTTACAATGGCAACACAGTACCCATTATGTAGTATATTCCATATCCTTCTATTCTTTATCCCCACTTTTATTTTCCTGATGATGGCTATTTATTTCTTCCCATAATGTCTATGATGTTTGGTGACATGAAGGAAATGTTAATAGATAAGCTTTTCTTGTTTGGTTCCGGTTTTGAGATATCCATTTTGTCCCTCTGGCGTTTTGGTGTTTCAGAAGAAGGCCACTGTGATTATTCTTTTTTTTGTTTGCTTGTTTTATTTTATATGTCTTTATTTTTCAGAATACTTTTAGCAAAAAAAAAAAAAAAGTAGTTTGACTCATTCACAGATCAGTGGGTAGAATATAACATCATGTCATCACACTTATATTTGTAAATGAGAAGTAATAGTGTATTTGACTCCATAACTAGGGGAAAACATATTCATTAAAATTTAATCAAAATGAGCATTTTTGCACATTATTCCTTCACATACAATTTTCTGAAATTTACTTTCTCAGAGCATCATGTGGCTGTTTTCATGTATTATATTTAAATGTTTGCTTTTGAATACACGAATGTCTCTGGTTTCGGAGTTCATTGTTCTGAGGCTGTGCTCTCGGGGGACCAGGGGGTGTCTCAGCCCTCTCCCAGCCTGAACCGCCCACTGCAGTTGATAGGTGCTTTCTCACGATTCCTAACCTTGAAAATGCTCAACCCATAGTAAATAAGTTGCGAACTATCTTGGAATATTGTTGAAGCCTCTTTTCTGTTATACAGATGAAAGAATGGCAGGGGAAAACACCTCGACTTTGGGTAAAGTGACAGTGCAGGAACTAGATGGGGCACTTTCATGGTGATTGGTCAGGTGTTTCCATCCCTGGATTATCCTTACTTCTTTGTAATTTTATTTTATTTTATTTTATTTATTTATTTTTTTGAGACAGAGCCTCAAGCTGTCACCCTGGACAGAGTGCTCTGGCATCACAGCTCACAGCAACCTCCAATTCCTGGGCT
Source organism: Arctocebus calabarensis (assembly GCA_963573935.1). NCBI lineage: Eukaryota > Metazoa > Chordata > Mammalia > Primates > Lorisidae > Arctocebus > Arctocebus calabarensis. Next base: position 1,467 of record CAUYON010210208.1, on the reverse strand, counting down.
CAAGCAAGTCTCTTGCCTCCACCTCCCAAGTAGCTGGGACTACAGGCACCTGCCACAACGCCCGGCTATTTTTTGGTTGCAGCCGTCATTGTTGTTTGGCGGGCCCGGGCTGGATTCGAACCCGCCAGCTCAGGTGTATGTGGCTGGTGCCTTAGCCCGTTGAGCCACAGGTGCTGAACCCTTCTTTGTAATTTTTAAGTGACTTTGCAATGTGATTAATTACAGAAGATAGGCAAATTAGTTTTCATACTTCTTCCAGTTCTAGTAAAGGATTTGAGAGAAGAAACGATGGGATATTTTAATAAAATGAGGTTTTAGAATTTTTGTTTGTTACCCATAGTTAAGAATTAGCTATCCACTGCCAAATTAGCTTGAAACTTACTTCTCTGCCTGTGTGAATCTCTCCTATATGAAATGTTCACATACGTCAATTAACACTCTTCCATATGAATCAGAAATAGGAAGCAGGAGAAGACAGCGTAGTTCTGGGTGAGTTGAGGAGCCGTTTAATGATAAGAGAAAGTTAGTGACTTATTACAAATTTCATTTTTGTGTGTTTATTAACACATTTCAATATTACTTTTTTTTTTCTTTTTTTGTGACAGAGTCTCACTCTGTCTCCCAGGCCAGAGTTCCATGTCATCATAAACTAAAGCAACCTCAAACTCTTGGGCTCAAGAGATCCTCTTGGCTCAGCATCTTGAGTAGCTGGAATTCCCGGCCCCTACCACAATGCCCAGTTAATTTTTCTATCTTCATGGCCGGGCGTTGCAGTGGGCGCCTGTGGTCCCAGCTACTTGGGAGGCAGAGGCCGGAGATTTGCTTTAGCCCAGGAATTGGAGGTTGCTGTGAGCTGTGATGCAATGGCACTCTATCCAGGGTGGCAGCTTGAGGCTCTGTCTCAAAAAAAAAAAAAAAAAAAATTTTTTTTTCTATCTTCAGTAAATTTTTCTATCTTTAATTTTTCTCACTCTTGCTCAGGCTGGTCTCAAACTCCTGAGCTCAAGAGATCCACTTGCCTCAGCCTCCCCGAACTAGCGTTACAGGCATGAGCCACCACACCCAGCTATAAATATTACTTTTATATTAATTTGGTCTTTGCAATATTTGCATATCATGGATTAAAGATTAAGGGAAAATCAGAGTATTTATATATTATTTCTTCTTCCTTCCAACTATTCTGGTACAGATTCCAGGAATGCTAGAGGTTAAGGAAGTTGGATTCATGTACCTCCTGTTCCTACCTGTGAACCTAGTGGATCAGGGCAGGAAGAAAGAACTGTAGTGTAATGCAGAGGTTTTCCACACACCACCCCAGGTGGTGTCTCCCCCAGGGAACTGTAGTGTAATGCAGAGGTTCCCCCCCCCCCAGGTGGTGTCTCCCCCAGGGAACTGTAGTGTAATGCAGAGGTTCCCCCCCCCCCAGGTGGTGTCTCCCCCAGGGAACTGTACTGTAATGCAGAGGTT
>CAUYON010210207.1:0-15225 GCA_963573935.1 Arctocebus calabarensis | reverse complement strand
CAGATTCATACAACAGAATACAATTTATATAAAGTGTGAACAAAACTATCTATGTGGTATTATATATGAATATACATATACTTTGATATCATAAAAATAAGAATGGGAAAGATTTAGATTCACCAGATTCTTTTTTTTTTTGCAGTTTTTGGCCAGGGCTGGGTTTGAGTCCACTACCTCTGGCATATGGGGTGGGCGCCCTACTCACTGAGCCACAGGTGCCGCCCAAGATTCACCAGATTCTTAATAGTCATTAGGGCACATTACTGGTGTTGACCTATAATGACCTATACCTATAATGTCTTATTTCTGTTTTTTCTTTTTCCTTTTTTTTGTTTTTGAGACAGAGTCTCACTTGGTCACCCATGGTAGAGTGCTGTGGTGTCTTAGCTCACAGCAACCTCAAACTCTTGGGTTCAAGGGATCCTCTTGCCTCAGCCTCCTAAGTAGCTGAGACTACAGGTGCCTACCACAATGCCTGGCTTTTTTTTTTAAATTTTTATTTAGTTTAGCAGGCGCAGGCTGGGTTCAAACCCACCTGCCCTGCTACATGGGGCTGGTGCTCTAACCACTGGGCTACAGGAGCCCCTAATGTCTTATTTCTTAAAAACAAAACTGAAACCTAAGATACAATGGGCAAGCATTCAGATTATCAGTAGGGCTTGGTGGTAGATAAGTATGTATTTGTTATATTTTTCTTTATGTCTGTTTCCTTCCTTGAAAAAAATATTTTTAAGAAAAGAAAAAATACTACTATTATTAGGGTCCATTAATGAGGGACTGGAATGTAAAAAACATTAAAATTTTATAATTTTGGGTCTCCACTCCTGTAGATTACAAAATTAGCTAGAACTTAATGTGATATCACCTTTTTTGTGTATAGACTATAATAGTTAATTTTATATGTCAACTTGGTTAGGCTATGATACCCAGCTGTTTGGTTAAAAACAAATCTAGATGTTGTAAAGATAGTTTTTTGATAAGATTAACATATAAATCAGTAGACTTTGAGTAAAGTTAATTACCTGCCTCCCTAATGTGGTGGACCTCATCTAATCAGTTGAAAGCCTTAAGAATAAAAGACTGAGATCACCCAAGGAGGTAGGAATTCTGTATCCAGACTACCTTTGCACTCAAGATTGCAATATCAACTTTTCCTGGATCTCTAGTCTACTGACCAGCCCTGGTGATTTCGGACTTTCTAGCTTCCCAAATTGTGTGTGCCAATTCCTTAAAATAAATTCCCCCCTACACTATCATCTATCTGTCTATCTATCCATCCATGCATCCATCCATCATCTATCATCTATTTATCATTAATCATATCTGTCTGTCTATCTACCTGTCTGAGATCTAAGTTTTGCCAATATGTTGAGTGTATTGGTTACACATTTATGCAAGATGATTACTTTATTGATTTAAAGTGATTAGAGCAAACACTAGGATGTTTATATAATACTAACATGGTAGGCAGAATTCTAAGATGACTGTCAAGATTACTGACCTCTGACTTGCACATCCTATATGTAATTTCCTCTCTTTGACTGTGGGTAGGTCAGATCTGGGAAGATGGAGAGATAAGTCACAGAGATTCTCCTGTTGGCCTTAAAGAGTATGTTTTTTAATGGACATACTCTGACAATGTGAACGTTACTTTCTTGGCATTATTATTATTGATATTGCTTCATATTTTGATGCAGTAATCGTCTGTTTTCTGAATGTGACATACTTACCTGAACTTAGAGCTGCTCCAAACAATAGGTTTCAAGCTCCACTAATCATCTGCACACCCCTGTTCTCCAAGGACAACTACCTATTTACTCAAACTAGAAACATTGTTTTTTGTTTGTTTGTTTGTTTAAATTCTTACTCTGACTTTCTTTATATACTTACTCATTTTTTCACATCTATCTCTTAAATTTCTCTCATTTTGAATGCTAGCCACTGACCCAGATTTAGGATTCAAAACACCATGGAAAAACTATGACTTGTACTCAGCAAAATAAATTTCATGATGACCTTGCTAGAGAATGTCTTCGACATGGACATATCTGAGCATATTTCTGTGATAACTAACAAAATCAACGGAAGCTGAAATACTCCTATATGAACACAGAGAGTCTTCTTCTCTCTCGAGCAGGTCAAACATGTTGACATTTACATTAGTATTAACTTTCTTCAAAGAATGCTGGCTTCTTATTTTCTTTATAAAATTTTAAATTTAACTGTAATCTTGACTGCTTGGGGCAAGTGCTTAATAAGCAGATAAGTAAGTCTCTATACATGAACACATGTATAGCAATTACAAGGATGTGAGAACGTGCTTATATAAACACACTAGGCAGTGGCTTGAAAGAGGTGAAAATACAACCTGAAATTCAGAAGTTCACCAAATTAGAGTGAGTGTATTACTCTTGTTGTATATCAGCCTTTAAATCCAAAATGATTCAAAGCTTATGCCTTTTCACAGTCAAATGAAAGCAATGACTTTGCTCCATTTTGAGAGCAGAATTAATTGAATAAAGTTTTTAGAAAAAACTTGATGAAAGTAAAATAAAATAAATTAGAAATGTTGTTGGTTTGATTTTCTTCCACCAATATTTATGAAATACTAAAATAACACACTTGATTGTGGGAATTAACCCCTCCTTATTGCAAGTAGCAGGCAAAGGACACATTTCAGTCCAAGATAGCAAAGCCCCGATATGATAAAGCTGAGGCGATGGTTGAAAGATCACTGTACTTCCTCACTGTTTCTTAATCTCTGTGAATGGAGGCAGGTAGCATTATCAACACCACCACGTGATGCTCTATTATTTTGACTTCATTCAGCCTTTTTTAGGGTAGACCAACTGTAATAATGTGAGCCACAAAAGAAGCCTTCCACCTGCTGAGCCTGGATGTACAGTTACCGTTCAAAGGGAATGTATTTTGAAAATGCTCATTTTTTACTGTTCACTAACTCCACAGTAATGCATTTTATAGAAAAAAATTCCATATCCAATCTCAACTGAGGACTTATATTGAAAATTACATTATATTAGCGGAAGTATTGCTGTATCTCAGAGGAAAAATAGAAAAACCATTAATGTTCCTAAATAGTAAATTGTGATTTTTTTCTAAATTTTCAAAATATTTAAACTACATAATTGTGCTTATTCTTAATGTATAAAAACTGTGACTTAATCATAGAAAAATTTCTATGGCTATATTCATAGAAATTTCTAGCCTTGTAGATTCTGTATATTTGGTTAACTTAATAAACACTTTCTGTCTAAGATATTGGGATAATAATGCATAATCAAAGGCAATCTTTCAAAAGTCTCTACTTATTCTATAACATATCTTTTAGAAAAAAATTAGTTTTGTTTTTCTTTCCTTGTTCCTAAATTTATCCAAATACAGCACATGTAAATGTTCTAAATTATGATAATAATTTCCTCAAAACAAAATAAATCTCATTATATATAATGGTATATTGTCATGAAAAAGATAAGGACTAAAGTTTCATTGCGTTATAGAATGGAGAGAAAATAAACTCAACTGATTATTAAGCATGGTTCACCGGTGAAAATACTCTAATTCCAGTAGGAATGAGTCTGGTAACTCTACAGGGACATTCAACTTCATTTCCCAAATGTGAAGTCATATTTAGATGTGGAAAGCAACCAGAAAAATATCAATGTATGACTTTAACAAAAGTCTTGTCAATATCCTGATAATGTCAGGCTGTAAATGCTTTCCTCTATCCAGGAAGGACTGGAAGAACCACCAGATTGTTCATTTGGGTGGAATGCCTGTAGAATTTTATTGTGCATCTCAGAGAAAATTTAAAACTCTTTTGGGAATAATGGAAGGAGACTGTGTTTGTTTTCTTTCAGAATTTCTGAGTCTTTTTTCTCGAGACTCCGATTCAAAAATCGGTCTATAATTTCCCATGTGAGTTCAGTATTTTCTGGTACAGAAAGAAAACTGAAATTAGGGGACTCTTAGGTGAGTCTGCAATCTCCACTTACTGTGAAGAATCTCTAGAAAATTTTTATTAAAGGTGTCAGGTGGGCTCCAAGTTGACTGAAATCTTCATAAGCAGACTTGAAAATCAAAATCCCGCCCTTTAGGGACAGAGAGTTGTTAGCTCAAACTTAGAAAGTAGTTTTTGTTTTGGTTTGTTTTATGTTTTACATAGCTGTTCCCCCCTCAGATGGAGAAAAATTTAAGAAAATAAATTCTGCATTCTGAGAAAGCCAGTCTAAATAAGCTTTAATTACAAAAATGTAAGTGAAGACTCACTCTCTCCTGAAACGGAGCGTAGTGATAGTGGTAGCTTCATTAATGAAAATCCTTGGATTTGGGGGTAAAGATTACCTTTGGTAGGTCAGCAGACCACCCAGCTTTAAGATGCAATTGCATTTTAGGGATGTGAAAGCGCGCGATGGATATCCCTTGCCTGAGTCCACCACTCCTAGCGGGTCAGAGCTTCTGTGGTTACATTAAGTCCAGAAGCTCACAGAAATGTTCATGAATCGAATGCAGTAAAACTGTTGATTGTTAACTTATTTTTGTAGCTCTTGCTAAGGCCAGTTGTCATAAATTTTGAGAGACTTTTAATTAATTAATTTAGAATTTCTCATTATGTAGGTCTATAATCTCATTATTTTATAATAATTATTTCATTGCTTCCTTTCGATTGACCACATCACCCTGTCTTATCCTCCCCATGTATGGTAACGTCTTCTGAGACTTATTTGGAATGATAAAAGATATGTTGAGTTTTAAACAGCCATTTAACAAAAGGTGGATTTAAGAATTAAGAAACTAGAAGCTACTAACATAGCTCAGGAATGAAGCCATGATAATCAAACATAGGGTAATGCCAAAGGGAAAAGAAAATATTTCACCAAGAGCTACCAAGGATCAGGAGGGAGCAAGAAAGGAAATAAAAGTGATGTCGAGCTTTTAAATGGAAAAAAGAAGGAAAAGAAAAGAGGAAAAGACTTATTAAATGTAGAGTATCAATGTCTTTATATAGTGATCAAGAAAATGCCATGAAGGCTATCTCTAACAGTATGATCAAAATATTTCTGGTTGTATATGAAGCACATTCTGCCCTATGATTTCACCAATGTACACAATTATGATTTAATAAAATTATTTTAAAAAATAACTATGAAATTATTAACTATGAAGTTATTTTTCAGAAATTAGTTCCTGATCCACAGGGTCAACTCTCCTAGTTTTAAATGAGCTCTTGAATTGCACTTATGCTCCTCAAAAAGGGGGGTGCTGATCAAAATTTGGGGGAAATAGAAAGTGACTTGCTACTTCTGTTGTTTTAGTGACTCATCTGTCCTCTAGACATTCTATTATTTTCTTTCAAAGGTGCTGTGGAATCTATTGTTTAGACCATTTTCCATTTACCCAACAAAGTACCCTCCCTCCGTCTTTGCAGAGTATTATTCAAAGTGCATACAGATAGATAAAAAGGACATAAGGTCGATGGTCATGAGCAGAAATTAACTACAGTTAGAAAAATAAGTCATGGATATCCAAGGGTTTTGACTTTTACTCTTTGAAAATGTCCCTGGAGAAAAGGAAAAGGGAGAAAAATGTCCCTCAAGCTCTTAAAGAGATTTATCTCTAATCATTCATAAACCTGAGCGACACAAAAAGATGATCTAGAAAAGTAACTCAGTATAATGCTTTTACATAACCTCACACACACAAAAATCACTATATATATATATATATAACCTCTAGCTCTACCTAAACCAATCCTTAATTAAAGTCACTATACAAGGAAGCATGCTAAGAGTCATTTCTCCAACCTCTACAGTGTTCCCACTTCTGGAATAGAAAAAAATGTAACTTCCCCTCTTTTTCTGAGTTATATACTTCTGCATTTGCCTTGGTCAATGTGGTCAAAACCTTAAGCTGGTGCACCAGCCTCCATCGTATCACAAATCTGCCATATAATGACCATCGTAGCCTCTATATTTTTATAAAAGGTTTCAATTTTTCCTTGAAATCATAAAACATAGCTGGTACAGTGGCTTTGAGAGGCTATAATCCCAGCAGTTTGGGAGGCTGAGGGGGGATGACTGCTTAAGGCTGGAAGTTTAAGACCAGCCTGAGCAATATGTTCCCTGTCCCTCTAAAAAAAAAAAGAAAAGAAAAAAATCCTTAAAGTATTAAATGGAAAAGTTGTATTTGCCATTACAATGGATGTTAATTGACTTTTAAGAGGGATTTTTGTTTTTTTGAGACAGAGTTCACTCACACCCTGGGCAGCAGAGTGCTATGTTGTCATAGCTCACAGCAACCTCAAACTCTTGGACTCAAGAGATCCTCTTGTCTCCACCTCTCCAATGGCTGGGACTACAGGTGCCCACCACAACACTTGGCTAGTTTTTCTATTTTTAGTAGAGACGGGCTTTCACTCTTGCTCAGGCTGGTCTGGAACTCCCGACCTAAAGCAATCCACCCGCTCTGGCCTCTTACAGTGCTAGGATTACTACAGGTGAGAGCCACCACGTCCACCCTGACTTTTTTGTTTAGTAATTGGATTCAGTTTGTACTTACAATAAGTCAAGGAAGGGAGTGAAAAAATATCTGTCCAGGTTGACAATGCTGCTGCACTAGTAGTCTTACGACTTAAGACCCCAAATCACAAATTTGTGAAAACTTGGCTCAAAAGAATCTGGAGCCAAAACTTGTCCCAATCTTCCCACTTCAGCCTCCCACATTGCTGGGATTATGGCCTCTCAAAGCCCCTGCACCCCACTATGTTTTATGATTTTAAGAAAAAGTTAAAGTCATATATAAAAATACAGAGAATATGAGGATATGACGGCTGTTACATGGCAGATTTGTGATACGATGGAGGCTGGTGCACCAGCTCAGGGTTTTTATCACATTAACCAAGGCAAACACACAGGAATATAACCCGGAGAAAGAGGAGAGATTTCATCAGTAGACAAGCAACACAATCCAAGTGTGAGAGTGTGTGTAAGGCCTACTGCATCACTACACAGGCTTCCAAAACATTCCTACTGAGACCACAGGAAACATAATTAACTTGTCTTTAACCAAATCTCAGCCCTAACTCAAATTACATGTTAGATTTTGCTCTGCTTTAGATTATATGTAACTGCTTTTAACTGGTCTGAGTAAATACGAATCCTAGTTCCTGTCATGAAATTACTTGTGCTCTCTTGTTTATGTCATGCCTAAAAAACAATCATAGCCAAGCAGAAACACAAAACACTTTTCACTCTACAATTACCCACTATTACCATCACCAACACCACCACGACCACCTCTATCACTCCCACAATCAAACACATGCTTGTAATCCTCACATTACATGGTTTTTGTCAGCAGTATTTTCAATGTAGCTACCATATATGTAGATGCTTCTTCAACATGTGCATTATTAAGCCAGTGAAACTTTGTTGTAATCCTGGCATTTTTATCAAAAAGAGAACCTTAAAATTAACTCAATACAATTTCTTGTGAAACTGAAGAGAAGTAGAGTATCATTGACGAAATGTGAATTTCATGCTGACATTTCAGAAGGGCATCCATCCCTAAGGAGAGTGTACATACCTGAAGATGGTAAGGTCAAGCTCCTCAGGTTTGAAATAGTTTTGTAGATCTGCCAGAAAAATAGTTTGAAACAAACGTGAAACTAATACTTCACTCTGGTGCAAAATGTAGACTACTCTCTGAGGAAAGCATTTGGAAGAAATTCAACAGATGAGAAGTAAAGTTAACCAGAAAGATTAGGGAGTATTAAGAAAATAAAATTTGAAAAGGTATCAAGGTTTTTACTTTATATAAAAGCTATGAATAAGGTCAATTAGAATTTATCATCAAATCCTAAAATTTAGCAGTGAACATATGAACCATAAAATTTGAAGAAGATATTTTTAGGATAAATAAATCACGTCTATGAATAGTTAATTTGTGATACATATTAAACCAAGAAGCACCATACAGTAGACACATAGAAATATATATTTAGAAGAGAAATAATGATAAACCCATAGCTGGAGAACAGGAATCTGATCATGAGATTTTTTTTTCAAGTATTAGTAAATAACAACAGTGATGCTGGGTGGCACCTGTGGCTCAAAGGCGTAGAGTGCTGGCTCCATATACCAGAGGTGGCGGGTTCAAACCCAGCCCCAGCCAAAAACTGCAAAAACAAAAAAAGATACTGATGCTTTCACACACAATACTATTTGTGTTCCTATCAGCATTTTAACAATTTTAACATGATATAGCTCTTGTCTCACCCAGAGGTGTTTCTTTGTTGCCATTAATGTCAAGAGCATGGGCTCTTAAGCCCATTTACCTATGTTTGAATTTTGAATTCGTGACTTACCAGCTAATTGGTCAGGTTTCTTGACTTTTCATGCCTTAGTTTTCTTAATTCTAAAATGGAGATTAAAAAAATAAACACAAACTAAAATAAAACTAAAAAACGAATAAGCAAATAAAGTAAGCTGATAATTACCTTGCAAAAAAAATAAAAATAAAATAAAATGGGAAAACTTGGCCTGCCTCTCTGCTATTGTGAAAATTAAATGAGATACTCCAAATAAAAGATTTAGCACATTGCAGGATACACAGGGTGTTTTCAAAAGTCTCCATTCATAGGAAAGAAGATAACAACAGATATTGGAACATGTTCTCCCTGGGTGGAAGAGAAGACTTTGTGTGTGTGTGGAGACAGCCAATACATAGAGAATATTTTATAAAATTCTGTAATGAATACTTTGTAAATAAAGATACATTTATCTATAGCTTCCCAATTGCTCTATGTATGATGACTTTGGGAACACTCTGTATAATAATTGCTCAACTGATTTTTAATTGTCATACAAAATAATGTAAAATAAGCAACTTACTGTCAAATTAAGTAGAATGATTAGGCCAGCATCCTCTTAACAATTTAATTAGACTTTGAAAATTAGTTTTTCTTGTCTTGTATTTATCAATAAATGTTAGATCAATGACTTTATACAATCGTATAATTGGCTGTTGCCACAATAATGCTACATCACAAATAACCTCGTACTCTCGGTGATTTATATCAACAAACATTTGTTTTCCTCATTCCTAAAACTTGGAATTTTGCTGGTCTCAGCCAAATTCAGCAGGACTTGGTTCTAGAGCAAGGGCTCATTCAGACCAGTTTTGTGTGTCTCATGCTTAGGCTTAAGGTCCAGCAACCACCAGGATTATATGCTCATGGTGATGGCAGAAATGCAAAGGCAAAGCACAGCTGTGAAAGCATAGTTCAGGCCCCTTTAACATTCCATGAGTTAAAGTAAGTCACATGGCCAAGACCAACATTGGAGTAGAAAAGTGCACACCATCCACAGTGGAGAGACGGGGGAGAGGAGTGAATGTAGGTGAACAATAATCCTAAATTTCACTCCAACTGATTCAGAATTTTATTTTATTTTATTTTATTTTATTTACTGAGACAGAGTCTAACTCTGCCAACCTGGGTAGAGTGCTGTGGCATCATCATAGCTCACAGCAACCTCATCTCTTGGGTTCAAGTGATACTATTGTCTCAGCCTCCTGAGTAGGTAGGTCTACAGGTAACCTGCCAAAATGCCCAACTTCTCCTTCTATTTTTAGTATAGACAAAGTTCACTCTTGCTCAGGTTGGTCTCGACCTCTTGAACTTGAGCAATTCACCCGCCTCGGCCTCCCAGAGTGCCAGGATTATAGGCATGAACCACCATACCAGGCCTGATTCAGAATTTTAAAAGAAGGAAGAGTGTGGACTCCCACTGTAAAGAAGATAGGTAGATACACTCATAATCTATCTTTAACTTTAAAATGAACACAGTACAATTTGACAAATACAGAGGGGAAAATGTAATGAAAATATCAGACTGTTTCCAAAGACATCCAATAGACCCCAGTATTTAAAGCTTCCAAAAGGATAGTGGCATTATGCTGACAACACAGAAATGGTCATAGTATTGCTTTACAGAAGGAACATGCTTCATTCCATAGTGTGATTATGTCCTTAAATTAGTGTTTATTAAAGAGAGGATTTATGCTGTTCAAATAAATGTAATATAGCCTATGGAATCATGGCATGACCTAAATTGCATTAACTACAAAAAATCATTCTAGAGTTTGTATGTCAAGAGTCATGCACCTTAGTCCCCTCTTATGGAAAAATACTAAGTAAAAGTGAAGTCTTAAAGGAGATAAAAAGATACAGGGATCATATGTCCAGAATCAAATGCATTGTGAGGGCCTTGGCCAATGACATCAGTTACGTTGTAAATGAATTAGAAGTCCCAATTCTGCTTTAACTTAGAAATCTGATTATCCTACAGCTTGTAAGAAATCAGCTTTAATCCTCTGTTAGATGTCATTCAACAGGTTCTCTGTCGTACGTGGGATACAAATGAATGTTCCTTATCAAATTCTTTCTAATTCACTTTCCTTCCACAGGACATTCTCAGAAATAATTTAAGACTGGGCTCTGAAAATTGTTCCAACCTTGAATAACATATGTTTGAAGCATAATGTCTCTCCAGCTAGCAAATCATTTATGAATTTCTATTCAAAGCAAAAGATCCAAGCTACTCCACATAAAAAATCAATACAAAATTTTTCCAACATATTATGCCCACATGTAAGCTGCTCTCTATATAATTCAGTGTCAGCTCAAAATAAAATTTAAAACTTCCCATTGTCTACCATATTCAAAAGAAACCCAATTTTCTTATTATGTAATTATAACCAAGTTTTCAAGGTGTTGGTAGATATAATTCAAGTTTCACCTTCTTCAGATAGAGAAAAATAGTACTAGTACTTACACCTCAAACAACGCAAAAGAAAAATATTGAGATGGAGCTCAAATTCTGGTCTAGTCTCAAATCTGTAGAAAAATATGAGAAAAAAAAGCTACATGTTCATAAATTATTTTGAGTTGGAAAACAAACAAAATTTTGCTTGGTGTACTGGTAATTAGGTCATCTTAAGAGGCATAGCTATTAAATATGCCTATGGGAATAGGAAATATATAATATATATGAAATATGTAATATGATAAACTGAATGTATACCGTTGGTTAAATGCATGGTATGGAGATTTAAAATGAAATTTTATAAAGCTTTATTAACCATGTGTGTTCCTTCTAAGAAAGTCTTAGGACGCATGAGTTCTGTTTCTCTCTTAGCGTATATGTAGACACTACACGTGTGTTAATTGAATCCATTTACTCTGTGCCACTTCTGTTTTTAGGAATTATTTACTTTGTATGTCTTGGTAGGAGGAAGAACCTGTATTCCATGGGAAGAAAAGCCAAAAAGCCTTTTTTTTTTTTGAGACAGAATCTTGCTCTGTAATCAGGGGTGTACTGCAGTGATATCATCATAGCTCACTGCAACCTCAAACTCCCAGGCTGAAGAAGTCAATCCTGCCCAAGTCTCCCAAGGAGCTGGGACTTCAGGTGCACACACTGAGCCCAGCTAATTTTTTTGGTAGAGATGAGGTTTCACTGTGTTGTTCAGGTTGGTCTTGAACTCCTGGCCTCAAGTGACCCTCCTGTCCCAGCCTCCCAAAATGCTGAGATTACAGGTGTGAGCCACTGGGCACAGCCAACGCTAACATTTTGGTCTCTCTTACAACTAAGCATAACGCTTGAACTAAGCCTTGTTCAAGCAGATATAGCTTCCCAAGTTTGATTTCAGGAGCTAGTAAGAAAAGAAGTGAGTTGGAGGCAGCCAGAATGTTTCTTCACAGTATTCAACAAGCAAATGCAGTCTTCGCCTCACCAGAATAATTCTAAGGCATGATTTATGGCTGAGAGTCACACTTCTTGGACACTTTACAGGCCAATCTCTCCAATTTTCTGGCAATTTAATAGCCACTCAAAAATCTTTTTAATAACTTCCCTTTCTGTATAATAAACTAGAATCGGTTTGGGTTACTTATAACAAAGAGTCTGGACTAAGCACACTATTCTGTGGATGCTGGAAACCTAGGGTTGTACAGGAAAGATAGCAGGTATGAAATATGCTAACTGTAATATCTGGCGATCTTTGAGGAAACCATATGATATAATCTTCTCGTCTGAATTACCTGACTAAAAGAAAGACTAAAATAGTACTAGCTGGTACCTTCAATTAAATTAAAGAGATAATGAATGGCTTGCCCTTGACACGCCCATGCTTCTTCCATCATGATTGACTGCTAGTTCAGTGGGCAACTTGGAGCTTGCCCATCTCTTCTATTTATTTTTGACTGTAGATTTTAGGTACAGTTAACAGACTTAAAATACATTCCTAAAATTACATTCTGTCTACCCACACATATGGTCTCTACACAACTCCCACCTCCCAGGCAGACTATAAACATCCTGTGCTAATTATTCTCATTAGCTTCCTCTGGAAAAAATCATTCCACACCACCCTGTGCCCTTGTCTGTGTCCCAGTAGGCTTACTGGTACCCTGCATCATGCATGTTCCCTGGCCACCTATTTATCTGTTTGGATTTGTCAATGCATGGCAATGATGGCACAATGTCTTTGGCAGGACTTGTGCTTGCCTTGACCACAGCACCTGCTGAATATGTGTAATTCCCGCAGGGTATGAAGGAGTAGCAGATGGCAAGAACCTGAAGTGCTAAATATTGTCTGAGAATTATCTTCATCTGCTTGGTTGAAGCTGGGTGATGAAACACCATAGGAATGAGGAAGGAAATACAAGGCGAGTAGGTCATTTCATTGTAAGTGCAGATTGTAGAAGTTGCACACATCTGCTCACATTCAGCAGGAAAGAACTTAATCGTATGGCCACGCCTAGCTTCCTGAGAAGCGGAGAAATGAGGTCTCCAGCTGGATAGCCACTTGCAATGTCAGTGCAACTATGGGATAAGGGAGAACGCAGATGAAGGAGCAACTGATCATCTGATACAGGAGCTGTCATGAGAATTTAAAAAGACAATGCAGGAAGTGTGCCTTGTTCTTGGAAAACAGCATACAAGTGTTGGTTTACTTACTGTCTTTCCATATCTTTCTACTAAATAAGCTCAGAGGGCATTTCCTGCCGTGGAAAATTATTACAGACGATTCTCACCATACACACAAAACTCTCATTCTTGCTTCCTAGTTGGGTTTAATGTCTGCCACCAAACCATGGAGAGCCATCTGCTCCATCACCTCCTTTTGTGTTTACCCGAACTCTGTGTGTCAGGACTCAGAGACTATGGTTGATTTCTTACCTTCATTATCTTTAGAACTAAGTTTCAGTAACTTAGTAGAAAAATTAAAAACAGCACGTCGACACACAAATTATAAGATTCATTCTACTAACGTGTCCCTAAGTTGGAATTTATAGTGAAAACAAATTCTTTTTTAAAATAGATTTTATGCTTTGGGACAGTTTTAGGTTTCTAGAAAAGTTGGCCATAAAGTAGGGTTGCTATATTCCCTTTCCCACTTACTGCTCCCCCACCCAGTTTGTCCTATTATTCAATATCTTGCAATAAATAGTGTGGTGCATTCACTACAATTGCTGAACCAGCACTGACACCTCATTATTATTAATGGAAATCCAAAGTTTACACTAAGGTTTTAATAGACGCATAATGTCATATATCCAGCATTATAGTATCATACAGAATAGTTCCACTATCCTAAAAAGGCCCTATTCTCCACCTCTTCATCTTTCTCCTTTCCCTCTGACTCCCTACCAACCATAGATATTTTTACATCCCTCAGAATTTGCCCCTATTACATCAGGCATATCGGTCTCTATAGTTTTGTCTTTTTGAGAACATAATGTAGCTGGAATCAAACAATAAGTAGCCTTTTCAGACTGACTTCTGTCAATTGACAATGTGCATTTTATAATATCTGAAGTTTTTTATTATTTCTTAATATTTTAATTGACAAAAGCTCAATGTATTTATGATGTTTTGAAATAACGTTTACACTGGGGAATGGCTAAATTAAACCAATTGTCATATGCCTTACATATTGATCATTTATTTGTAGTGAGAACAGTTAATCTACTTTCTTAGCAATTTTCAAATATACAATTCATTGCTATTAGCTATAATCACTAAGCTGTACAGTAGATGTGCTGAGCTCACGTTTCTTTATTGAAATTTTCTAAGCTTTGATAAATAGCACTCCAACCTCACCCATCTCCCAGATTCTGGAAATCGCCATTATGCTTCCTTCTTCTATACATTTGACTATTTTAAATTCCACATATAATTGAGAACATGAGATATTTGTCTTTCTGTGCCTGGTTTATTTCACTTAATATAATGTCCCTCAGGCTCATCCATGTGATTGTAATGATAAGCTTTACTTCTTTTTAAGGGCTAAATAGTATTACAATCTATACATGTGCCACATTTTCTTTATCTGTTTAGCTATTTTTTTATTTTTTATTTTTTTATTTTATTATCTTTATCATTAAATCATAGCTATGTACAATAGTGCAATCAAGGGGTAAAATGTGTTGGTTTCATATACAATCTTAACTATTTTCATCGAACTGATTAACATAGCCTTCCTGGCCATTTCTCCATTATTATATGAAGACATTTGTATTCTGAATTTATCAAGGTTCGCCTGTACCCTTCTAAGATGCACCGTAGGTGTGGCCCCACCTATTACCCTCCCTCCACCCCAAACTCCCCTCTCCCTTCCCTACCTTTGCCCCTTTCCCTATATTCTTGTGTTATAGTTGGGTTATACCCTTCATCTGATAGCTATAAATTAGCTTCATAGTAGGGCTGAATACATTGGATACTTTTTCTTCCATTCTTGAGACACTTTGCTAAGAAGAATATGTTCCAGCTCCATCCATGTAAACATGAAAGAGGTAAAGTCTCCATCTTTATTTAAGGCTGCATAATATTCCAAAGTATACATGTACCACAATTTATTAATCCATCTGTGAATCGTTGGGCACTTAGGTTTCTTCCATGATTTAGAAATTATGAATTGGGCTACAATGAACATTCTGATACAGATGTCTTTGTTATAATGTGATTTTTGGTCTTTTGGGTATATCCTAGTAAAGGAATTATAGGATCAAATGGCAGATCAATTTTTAGATCTCTAAATATTCTCCAAACATCCTTCCTCTTTCATGTTTACATGGATGGAACTAGAACATATTCTTCTTAGCAAAGTATCTCAAGAATGGAAGAAAAAGTATCCAAG
>CAUYON010210205.1:0-29623 GCA_963573935.1 Arctocebus calabarensis | reverse complement strand
AGATCTTTGGGATGCCTTCTTTTTTTTTTGAGACAGAGCCTCAAGCTGTCACCCTGGATCATGTGCTGTGGCATCACAGCTCACAGCAACCTCCAATTCCTGGGCTCAAGCGAGTCTCTTGCCTCCGCCTCCCAAGTAGCTAGGACTACAGGCGCCCGCCACAACGCCTGGCCATTTTTTGGTTGCAGCCGTCATTGTTGTTTGGCGGGCCCAGGCTGGATTCAAACCCACCAGCTCAGGTGTACGTGGCTGGCGCCTTAGCCCATTGAGCCACAGGCACAAGCCTGGGATGCCTTCTTTGATTCTAGAATGCTCAATCCTCTAACTCCCAGAATAATCCACCCAGATTATTCTCCCAGAAATGTTGCCTCTACAGTCAAGGCAGCACTTAGGCCCTCTGCACAAAGCAAAAAGAAACCCCATTTTTAAAATTCAGAGTTTCATTACCATCTGCAAAAATAAGACAATGCAGAGTACAATGAGCAAATGAGAGCTGAGGAGGTACAAATTCACAGGAAATGGATGAGTGTGAGTACATACATTTATGCTAAGTAGATAAACTCCTGTAGGTGAAGCTTCCAGAAACCACCCAGTTGGAGAAGGCCTGGAGCCAAGGGAAATAGTAAAGAAATGGAATGGAAAAGGCATTCCATTTTTAAAAGCACAAGTGATAGATTTCAGCAATAGCAAGCCATGTGTCCAGTGGCAGAAAGCAGACTTAGATGGATGATCCAGAGAAGCTGCCCCACAGTCATAAAAAATATGTAATAATAAGCACAGGTGTTGAAAACTAGGCTGAAGTTTTGTTTTTGTTTTGATTTTTTGAGACAGAGTCTCACTATGTTGCCCTTAGTAGAGTGCCATGGTGTCATAGCTCACAGCAACCTCAAACTCTTGGGCTTAAGTGATTCTCTTGCCTCAGCCTCATGAGTAGGTGGGACTACAGGCACCCGCCACAATGCCTGGCTATTTTTTAGAGATGGGGTCTGTCTTGCTTGGGCTAGTCTCGAACTCATGAGCTCAAGCAGTCCACCAGCCTAAGCCTCCAAAGTGCTAGGATTACAGTAGTGAGCCACCAAGCTAACTGGCCTTTAGGCTGAAGTTTAGGTTCAAGATAATCAGAAGTAAACTTCTCAGTAAGATGAAACAAGAGAATTCAAAGAATACATTGCCAACGGCTATGTGTATGCAGTCACCAGTGGAGAAATCTAGAGTCTGCGATTAGTCAGGAGGCTGTTAATGTAATATGGGCCAGAGAGGTCCATACTGCAGCTCTGCTTGTCTCTGTGAGGAGGTGATGCAAGAGCATGGAAAGTCAGATGTAAATCTAAAATCCTAAACCTGGAGTCTCAAATGATGATGCTCAGGCAGGTCCCCCTTCATGCTATGTGTTCCGAGGGACATCTGTTAGCACTTGCTGGAAACAAATGAATAAGCAGGTAATGACTGAAAGTAAAGTTTGTGTTCGTTAGGCCGTGGGAAATAAGTCACATGGTAATGGACTACTTGAAAGGGATGGCCTTGGAAAAATAGCAAAAATGGGAAAATATCTAATCCTGCAATTTTCTAGTAACAGTTAAAGATCAATTCTATAAATTCGCTTGCTAACAGGCACCTACCCCTCAAGAGTTCTGTTTTGTGGGTGGCGCCTGTGGCTCGAAGGAGTGGGGCGCTGGTCCCATGTGCTGGAGGTGGCGGGTTCAAACCCGGCCCTGGTCAGAAACTGCCAAAAAAAAAAAAGAGTTCTGTTTTGCACAACTTCTGAAATGGGCAGAACAGACAGGAGAGACAATTCTTGTTTTTTTATTTATTTTTTTTTTTTTTGAGACAGAGTCTCACTATCGCCCTGGGTAAAGTGCAGTGGCGTCACAGCTCACAGCAACCTCAAGCTCTTAGGTTAAAGCGATTCTCTTGCCTCAGCCTCTCAAGTAGCTGGGAGTATAGGCACCTGCCCCAATAGCCCGGCTATTTTATGGTTGGAGTCGTCATTGTTGTTTGGCAGGCCCGGGCTGGATTCAAAACCTCCAGCTCCAGTGTATGTGGCAGGTGCCCTAGCTGCTGAGCTACAGGTGCCAAGCTGCAGAGAGACAAATCTTTCTCTTTCAAAATTGCTTTTTTGAGATTCTGCTTTAAAGAATTCTTGAGTGAACAGCCAGAGAAGGAACTTCAGACCCCAACCATATCTCAAGGACACTTACATTTTCTGTAACAATCCCAGATAATCTCATTACCACAGAAAAGCAGACAAATCAGCTCTTGGATTTTGACATCCAGCCCAGCTTGTTATCTACCCACTGCCAAGAAGAAAAGCGGATAAAGCAGTTTCTTGACTATACCCCGCCAATTTACACCCCCTTTTAAAATCAGCTAGCCACTTGGCCTCAAGTGCTGGCATTCTTCCTTTCTTCTTTTGGATCCCATGACATCTCCTGGTTCTTTTTGCTTTTTTTCCCTCACTCTCTTTCACCCTTCTACTCTCTCTCTCCTCTAAGATAAAAAAACATTTTACTTTTATATATCCTATTCTCTTTGTGAGAAATTTTTCTCAATCTGCCAACACCTACTAAGCTTTCCACCCTAACACTACTTATCCTGACAGTAAGAGAAGCCAGAAGAGAACACAGTCTGAGAGCAGGGACAAGGAAGAATCCAACAGAGCAGAGAACATGGCTGGTTAATGCAGGATAATAGGAAGTACCAGCGCGCGCACACACACACACACACACACACACTCTATTCCCCAGAAGCTCTCAAGTTAAGATGCTATTTCGTACTCCCTGAAAAGCTGAAGCATTGACTGCACAACACTTAAGCAACTAACTTTAAACAGCTTCACCCATTTCAGCCTCCAGTTCCAACTTCTAGCAAAGGAGCATTTTATTTATTTATTTATTTATTTTTGAGACAGTCTCACATTGTTGCCCTCGGTAGAGTGCCGTGGCATTAGAGCTCACAGCAACCTCAACCTCTTGGGCTCAAGCGATCCTCTTGTCTCAGCCTCCTAAGGATCCAGGACCACAGGCACTCACCATAACAACTGACTTTTTTTTTTTTTTTTTGAGACAGAGTCTGTGTCGCCCTCGATAGAGTGCTGTGACATCACAGCTCACAGCTCACAGCAACCTCAAACTCTTGGGCTTAAGGGATTCTCTTGTTTCAGTCTCCCAAGTAGCTGAAATTATAGGCGCCTGCCATAACACCTGGCTATTTTTTTGTTGTAGTTGTCATTGTTGTTTGGCTGGCTGGGGCCTGCTGGTTCAAACTCACCCACCTGGGTTTATGTGGCCGGCACCCTAACCACTGAGGTACAGGCACCAAGCCTGGATAAAGAGATGGGGTCTCGCTCTTGCTCAGGCTGATCTCAAACTCCTGAGCTCAAGCAATCCACCCACCTTGGCCTCCCATGCTAGGATTACAAGCATGAGCCACCAGAGCATTTTAGAATATGGTGGAGCACAGAAGGATGGGTATTCCTGAATCTTCAATCCAGTTCCTCTAGTGAAACTCCATAAACTGTAAACTCTGTGACGGCAGAGGTCATTCTCATTTTTGCTTAGCAATATAAACCCAGCACCTAACACAATACTTGACACACTGCAAGCATGCAACAAACATTTACAAGTAAATGACCAGATGATGACCCTATCCAGGTTCTGTTTCCTTTCTTCTCTCTTTCTCTCCTCAGGTTCTTCTTAAGAAAGAGTTCTCAGCTTCTCTTTTTGGGCAATCCCATATATCCTCACCTCTAGATGGTGAATCCCAATTCTCTATTTTTAGCTTTATATCTTTCATTGAAGAGTCATGGGAATTGGTCAGAAATTAATTCTGATTATTACTTAAAGAACCCAAGTGATCTAATAGGCCACATAGGTCAAAAAGCCAATAACCTAGAACAATGTGCCCAATACAATTTTTTGCTGTCAACTCAAATAAACGACTGAGGCAAAAATCTCAATCAATGGAGGTTTATTAAGCCAAAATTCTGAGAATGTGCCTGGAACATTCTCAAGCTGTGATTGTTTTTTCAGAAGAACACATTAGAACCCTTAGCATTTTAAAGGCATACAAAGTGCTGGCCAGGCACAGAGGCTCATGTTTATAATACTAGTACTCTAGGAGGCTAAGACAGGTAGATTGCTTGAGCTCAGCAATTGGAGAGCAGCCTGAGTCAGAGCGAGATCCTGTCTGTACTAAACAGCACTCTACCGAGGGCGACAAAGTAAGACTCTGTCTCTAAAAAAATAAATAAATAAAGGAAAACAGGAGAAGAAAAAAGGGAGGGGAGAGGAACTGATGAGGTAGCAGCTACATCCTTGTGAGGCCCAAGAAATCTACATTTTACATAAAGTAAGGGAGTGAAGGAAACATCTACTATGTAGATGTCCTGGGTAGGTGGAAGAATGCCTGATTATGTTTTGTCTCCAGTTCTGTTACTTGTAAGACAAACTTGTCATTAATTATTAGCATGGAATGAATAGGCTTTAGTTTTAGGTGCTAGATATAGGTACAATTTGCATTTCGTTATATATGGGAGGTTTATAAGAAAAAAAATTTTTTTTTTTGAGACAGAGTCCCACTTTGTCACCCTTGGTAGAGTGTCGTGGCATCACAGCTCACAGCAACCTCCAACTTTTGGGCTCTAGCAATTCTCTTGCCTCGGCCTCCTGAGTAGCTGGACTACAGGTGCCTGCCACAACACCTGGCTGTTTTTCAGAGATGGGTCTTGCTCTTGCTCAGGCTGGTCTCAAACCTGTGAACTCAGGCAATCCCCCCACCTTCGCCTCCCAGAGTGCCAGGATTACAGGCATGTGCCACCTCGCTATAGCTGCTGACTATGTTGATGTCAATGCTCATTTACTATTTCGAAAATCCTAGAGCCCTTAAAAATTATGCTACATCTACTCTGCCCTATAAATGGAACAAAGCTAGATGAAGCACAACTGGTTAGCATGGTTTAATAAATATTTTGAGCCCTCTAATGAGACCTACTGCTCAGAAAAAAAAAGATTCCTTTCAAAATACTACTGTTCACTGACAACACACCTGATCACCCAAGCACTCTTATAAAGATGTACAAGGAGATTAACATTGTTTTAATGCCTGATAACACAACATCCATTCTGCAGCCCATTAGTGGGATAATCTTGACTTTCAAGTCATATTATTTAAGAAATATTTGTGGGCGCCACCTGTGGCTCAAAGGAGTAGGGCAACAGTCCCAGATACCAGAGGTGGCGCGTTCAAATGCAGCTGGCCAAAAACAACAAAAAAAAAAAAAAAAGAAAGAAATATTTGTAGGAGATAATTACATATGTGTGTGTCTGTGTGTAATTTCATAAAGCTGTAGCCACCATAGAAAGTGATTCCTGTGATGGATCTAGCCAAAGTAAATTTAAAACTTTCTAAAGGCCCACTCACACCTGTATCCTGGCACTCTGGGAGGCCAAGGCAGGTGTATTGCCTGAGCTCACCAGTTAAAGACCAGCCTGAGCCAGAGCAAATCATCACTTCTAAAAAAAAATAAATAAATAAAATACCTGGGTGTTGTGGTGGGGGCCTATAGTCCCAGCTACTTGGAAGCCTGAGGCAAGAGAATCGCTGAAGCTCAAGAGTTTGAGGTTGCTGTGAGCTGTTAACACCACAGCACTCGACCGAGGGTGACAAAATGAGACTCAAAAAAGAAAAAAAAGAAAGGGCCAAGCTCAGTGGCTCACATCTGTAATCCTGTATAGCACTCCAAGAGTCCGAGGTAGGTGAATTGCTTGAGTTCACGAGTTCAAGACCAGCCTGAGCAAAAGCGAGACCCTGTCTCTATTAAAAATAGAAAAACTGAGGCAAGAGGATCGCTTGAGCCCACGTTGGAGGTTGCTGTGAACTTATGAGGCCATGGCACTCTACCCAGGGCAATAGCTTGAGACACTGTCTCAAAAAGAAAAAAGAAACTTTCGGGCAGCACCTGTGGCTCAGTGAGTGGGTCACCTCGGCCTCATATACCGAGGGTGGCGGGTTCAAACCCGACCCCGGCCAAACTGCAACAAAAAATAGCCAGACATTGTGGTGGGCACCTGTAGTCCCAGCTACTCAGGAGACTGAGGCAAGAGAATCTCCTAAGCCCAAGAGCTGGAGGTTGCTATGAGCAGTGTGGCACCACGGCACTCTACTGAGGGCTATAAAGTGAGACTCTTGTCTCTACAAAAAAAAAAAAAAAGAATAACCATGGTTCTTGAGAGGAGGTCAAAAATATCAACATTAACAGGGAGTTTTGGAAGAAGTTTATTTCAGCCTTCATGGATGACTTTGAGGGGTTCAAGAATTCGTGACAGAAGAAACTGCATATCAGGTAGAAATAGCAAAGAAACCAGAAGTGGAGTTTGAAGATTTGACTGAATTGCTGCAATCAGCAATGATCAAACTTAAACAAATGAGGAGCTGCTTTTTATAAATGAACAAAGAAAGTGGTTTTTCGAGATGAAATCTACTCCAGGGTGAAAATGCTGTGAACATGGTCATTTTTATCAATATTACATAAACTCAGTTGATAAATCAGCAGCAGAGTTTAAAAGGATAGACTTCAATTTGAAAGAAGTTCTACTTTAGGGCTTAATGCCTATAGCTCAGCGGTTAAGGATACCAGCCACATACACCAGAGCTGGTGGGTTCGAATCCAGCCCGGGCTTGCCAAACGACATTAACAACTGCAACCAAAAAATAGCCAGGTTGTTGCAGTCCATATAGTCTATGCCTAGGAGGAGTGAGAGTTATAAGAAATACCTGTATAGTCAATTTATTCTAAACGATTTGACCATTCTTATGGAATAAAGGTTTGTAAGAAAAAAGTTATAGAAATCATATAAACATTTGCAAAGCTGCTATTGCTATTGAACCAGTATTAAAATATGTCCTACCTTGTATCTTTTTACTAATTTTTATGATAGATTTTATATTTTAACCTTTTGAGAACACTACAAATATTACGGCTTCATTAAACTATTGCTTATATGCTAAAAAAAAAAAAAAAAGTAAGAAATACCTGTATAGGCTTGGCGCCTATGGCTCAAGCGGCTAAGTACACCTGAGCCATGTACACCTGAGCTGGCAGGTTCAAATACAGCCCAGCCGCCAAACAACAATGACAGCTGCAACCAAAAAATAGCCAGGTGTCGTGGTGGGCACCTGTGGTCCCAGCTACTTGGGAGGCGGAGGCAAGAGACTCGCTTAAACCAAGGAGCTGGAGGTTGCTGTGAGCTGTGATGCCAAAGCACTCTACCCAGGGCGACAGCTTGACACTCTGTCTCAAAAAAAAAAAAAAGAAAGAAAAGAAAAGAAATACCTGTATAGCTCAATACTGAAACACCTTTGTGGAAAGGGCATGGAGAGGGATTTAGCTCTCCTAACAACCATGCGAGCTCGTGAGATGAAAGCAGTGGTGAACTGGCAGTCTCTACACCTGTGGTGTTGGGCATGCGATCAGCCTTATTTTAGGCTGGAGAAGGCAGTCGAAAGAGCATGTGCATTCTATCGTGGACTCGCTTACTGACTCTGTCTCCTCTTCTGCCTGCAGAACGCCAGCAGGGCATCTCTCTGCTGAAGATTACCAAGCTCTGCTAAAGACTAAGATCTATCTATTCTAAGAAGACTGCTTTACTCTCCCTGAGACACTCTCTCCAGCTAAAGTAGATAGCCCTCAGGCACCTAAGAGACCTGAGCAAGGTAACTTACCAGTCCGTGTCCAGAACCTAGTTAAGCCGGGCCTGAAACCTGGCCAGTCCCGGGTCCTGACAAGTGGTGTCAGAAGTGACATGTGACACCAGGTGTTGTGGCGGGCACCTGCAGTCCCAGCTATTTGGGAAACTGAGGTAAGAGAATCACTTAAGCCCAAGAGTTGGAGGTTGCTATGAGCTGTGATGCTATGGCACTCTACCGAGGGTGACAAAGTAAGACTCATGTCTCAAAAAAAAATAAAATAAAAAGAAAGGAAAAGTTCTACTTTTTTGATAGCATTTGGGTAAAATGCTATCAAAAGCAGTACATACTACAGAGAAATCTTTTGTGAAACAAGGGTCAATCCATGTGACAAACCTCATTGTTGATTCATTGTAAGAAATGGTTACAGTCTGTAGTCCCAGCTACTTGGGAGGCTGAGGCAAGAGAATTGCCTAAGCCCAGGAATTGGAGGTTGCTGTTAGCTGTGATGCCTTGGTACTCTACCGAAGGCAACAAAGTGAGAGTCTGTCTCTAAAAAATAAATAAATAAATAAATAATAAAATAAAAATAGCTGGGTGGCGTCTGTGGTTCAGTGAGTAGGGTGCCAGCCCCATATACCAAAAGTGGCGGGTTCAAACCTGGCCCTGGCCAAACTGCAAAAAACAAAAACAATAGCTGAGCATTGTGGTGGGTGCCTGTAGTCCCAGCTACTTGGGAGGCTGAGGCAAGAGAATCACCTAAGCCCAGGAGTTTAAGGTTGCTGTGAGCTGTGACGCCACAGCACTCTATGGAGGGCGATAAAGTAAGACTCTGTCTCTACAAAAAAAAAAAAAAAAAGCTGTGCATTGTGGCAGGCACCTGTAGTCCCAGCTACTCAGGAGGCTGAGGCAAGAGAATTGCTTAAGCCCAAGAGTTGGAGGTTTCTGTGAACTATGGCCACAACACTCTACTGAGGGATAAAAAGTAAGACTCTGTCTCAAAAAATAAAATAAAATAAAAATTACTGCATGCCTGCTATGTGCCTTGTGCCATTCTAGTGCTGGGAATAAAGAGACAACACATGAGTCCTACCTTCAAAAAACTCAAGTCTCAGAGAAAAGAGAAACACAGAAATAATAATCATCACAGTGTATGGCATACTTTTCGGGGGTGGAACCCAAGTATAAGAAGGACTTTATTTAACAAATGCAATCAGTGTAACCTAATTCTTTGTACCCTCAATGTATCCCAAACAATAATTTATATTTATTTATTTATATAAAAGAAATAATAAATGTGGTAAGTATGATGACTGGTCTGTGCAAAGGGTATTATGAAAGCACAAAGCTGGGGTACCAAACCCACACAAAGAGAAAAAAAGAAAGCAAGCACCCCTGGAAGAGGTGGGCCTAAACTGAGCCCATAAATGGGCTAATCGGGTGAAAATGAGCTATCTAATTAGGTGAAGCAGAAAGCAGAGAAAGAAATCAAGAAGATTCCAAGAAAATAGAAAAACACGGGTAAATACACAAAGAAGAAATAGAACAGTGCATGTGAAGCAGTTCAGTGTGGCTGAAACTTCAAGTATGAGGCAGAGAAGAGGCTGGAGATACAGATAGAATTCAGATGAGGCAAAGCCCTCAGTGACTAGCTGAGCAGCTCAAATTTTAAAAATCCCAGTGGATTTTGCAAATCAACAAACAATTAATGTTAGCAGAATGAATGAGAGAAAAGAACAAATGAACAGACAGATCTACAAAGATTAAGCAAGAATTTAACAGATTTGTTTCTAAAGACTATTGAAAGAGTAAGAGGTTGTGTGGAGAACAGATCTGTGAGCAAAAAGACTGGAGGAAGGAAAACCAGTCAGAAGACTGTCATATTTCTTTTTTTTTTTTTTGAGACAGAGCCTCAAGCTGTCACACTGGATAGAGTGCTGTGGCTTTACAGCTCACAGCAACCTTCAATTCCCAGGCTCAAGCGAGTCTCCTGCCTCTGCCTCCCAAGTAGCTGGGACCACAGGTGCCCGCCACAATGCCCCGCCATTTTTTGGTTGCAGGGCAGGCCCGGGCTGGATTCGAACCTGCCAGCTCAGGTGTACGCGGCTGGCGCCTTAGCCCGCTGAGCCACAGGCGCCGAGCCGACTGTCATATTTCAAATGAAAGATGATAAGGACTAAAGTTGGACAACACAGAAGACAGCACAGATTTGAGGAATATTTAGGGTATAAAATTATCAGGACTTTGTGATGGATGTGATAAGAGTTAATTTCAGGGACGTTGAATTCAGTTTCAGATATCTAAATATAAGTATCTTTGGGATTTGCAGGCAGAGCTGTCCCCAGTATAGGCAGAGATGAGGGTGAAGCTCAGAAAAGAGATCTAAGATGACAACATCAATTTGGGAGCCACATACAAGGTAGTTCAAACCAAGGCATTTGATGTGCTCACTCAAGCAGTTTGTTTAGAATGAAAAGAGCAGTGTACTACAGTCACTCGCAATGAAAACACCCAACATTTAGAAGAGGAGGAAAACATACATAGGAGAAATGACTGAGAGGCACATGGAGAAACAGCTAGAATGTAAGCTCTTTAAAACACTTTATCTGCCTTATTCATCTCTGTGTCATAATAAATGTTTGCAGAATAAACCAGAGTAAGAATTATAATCAAGTTTCAAGGCACCAAAGAGATCCAGTAACAAATAAAAAATGTCTACCTTGTTTCCTAATCAATTACTGTTGACCTCAGGATGAAATTTCAGGAAAATGATGGGTCTGAAAACTAGACTACAAAGGGATTGGGAGATGAGGAAATGGAGACAGAATTTAGAATAATCTTTAACAAATAGTTTGAATAAGAAGGGGGAGAAATCTACTGGATGACAGCTAAAGGAAGATGGATCACAAGAGATTCTTTCTGTGGAGCGTGAGGAGGCAAATAACTATACATAGGAGAAATGACTGAGAGGCAATTGGAGAAACAGCGAGGATGTAAGCTCTTTAAAACATTACCTTGTTTATACATGACTGGAACACAGACAGTGAAGGATAGAAATGACAAATGAAAACAAGTTCTCTCCTAGCTATACATGTTGAGGCAGTGAGGCCCTAAGATCACTAGAGGCCAAGGAGTACAAAGTTTCAGCCAGCTAATTGTGCCACTCCACTCCAGCCTGGGTGACAAAGAGACCCCAACTTTAAAGAAAGAAAAGAAAAGAAGGTCTCAAAAGTGAAAGTATAAAATGTCAGAAGCAAAAATAAAAGGATTTGCTTTGATCAGATAGGCACCATCCTCTGGGACTAAAGGAAAGATGTGTGTAAATTTAGATGACTTTGTAAGAAGGAAAAACAGAGGCAGAAATTCAAGAGAAAACAAGTTTAATGACCTTGATTTTCTCCATAAAATAATAGGTGCCAAAGGGTGAGCTGTTTGAAATCTTAATGAACAGTTGAAGAAAATCAATATGGAATAAGTGAACATGGAGGCGTCTAAAGATGAACTGTTTGAATTCGAATCTTGGAGAGGTCTGCATCTTCCGGCATTCCTACAAGGCCTGTTGAAGACCCTGTGACGATTCTCAGTGGAACGATGTCCTTCCCGACAAGCGAAGCTGCCTCCTTGGGTTGGACAACGCCCACTCACTAATTTGTCTTTCTTCTGCTCGCTCTGCGACCAAACTAGGTGCAGGTGCCGAGGGCACACGTGAACAAACGTGAAATGGGGCGGACGCCAACATAAGCCCCCGGCTGATACAGCCCACAGGATCAGCGGGTAAGGATGGAGTGACGTAACCAGAAATAAGCCGTGAGAGCAATATTCAAAGCATATGGCTCAAGAGTAGTTGTCCACCAGGCCTAATGCCCACATTCGCGGCCGTCAGAAAGGGGAGACACGCTGACAACAGCCTTACCTCAACACCGCGGAGACCGACACGTTCAGGTTATATCAGTGCCTCGCCGCTTCCGGCGCTGCAGGATGACGTCGGAAAGCCGGGCAAGAGCGCAGCAGCGCCTCTCCGAGGATTGGCTGAAAAGATCTCGGCCAATGCCCAGATGAAAAGACTGGTCCGGGTTGGACATTCCCTGGTCCAGGTGAGGTTCTTGGCGTTTATCTCGGTGGGCACGGGCTCTCTTAGCACCCCTCTTCCTTACGGGTCGCTAGCCTGTCACTGCCTCTCAGTCTCTAAATTCAGCGATATTTCAGTAGACGTTGCTGTCTACTAGGGTGGCCGTTTCCAGGCGGCCTCTTGACTCTCCCTTCATAAGGTAATGCCCACAATCTTTACAGCCTTCTTTCCCGCTGTAGGCTGTACCTAATGTGTATTGGCCGTCCCTTTCTAAACTATAATCTGCTTTCTGTCTTCTGGAAGTAGGAAAAACTGGAGAGGCGAGAGGCAAGAGAAACCTGCTATGATTCTTTTACTACTCTTCACTAAACTGAAAAGCAATCAGGGAGGGGAAAAATTGAATGCGATGTGTGAACTGATTTATATAGCAATTCCAAGTCGCTCCCTAGGAGTCATAAAAGCGTTTTGGCAGATGGAAGAATTTCTATCTCAGGTGTGAGGGCATAGTTTATGATCGTCAAACGCAATAAACTGACAAAGATTCTTGGTTTGGCTTAGGCTTCTGAATCTTCTGCTACACTCTCCTGTGCACTTCTTTGTAAAATCTAGTTTTAGCAAAGAATTCTGCTAGGTGAGTTTATCAAGAATCCCCACCACCTTCCCATTCTGATATCCAATCATCCTCCATATCTAATAAGGTTTCTCATCGCCCACCATCCCACAGGTGATATCTGAATTAACCTAACCTGTCTTCAGCTAGAATCCTATTAAGTTGGCTTAGCTAGAATCTCCATCATCCCTATGTTTCCTCTTAGTAATTTTTCATACACACACACACACACACCGTTATATCTTAGCTGTAAATTCCCAATTTCCCATACTGTTGTTAGGAGTTAAGCCCAGTCTCTCTCCCCTACTTCAACACTTGTTGTGGTGGTCTTTATACTCATCAGGAAGATCCTGAATAAAGTCTTCCTTGCCATGCTTTAACAAGTATCATTAAACAATTTTGTCTTTAGCCAAGTGTGGTGGCTCATGCCTGTAATCCTAGCACTCTGGGAGGCCAAGGCAGATGGATTGCTTGAGCTCAGGAGTTTGAGATCAGCCTGAGCAAGAGTGATACCTCTCCCTACTAAAAATAGAAAAATTACCTGGGCTCGTGGTTAGTGCCTGTAGTTGCAGCTACTCGGGAGGCTAAGGCAAAGGGATCGCTTGAGCCCAAGAGTTTGGAGTTGCTGTAAGCTATGACGCCATAGCACTCTAGCCTGTGCAACAGAGTGAAACTTTGCCTGAGAAAAATAAAGAAATCGGGAGGCACCTGTGGCTCAGTGGGTGGGGCGTCAGCCGCATGTACTGAGTGTGACGGGTTTAAACCTGGCCCCAGCCAAACTGCAACAAAAAATAGCCGGGGGTTGGCTCAGCGCCTGTGGCTCAACCGGCTAAGACGCCAGCCACGTACACCTGAGCTGGCGGGTTCGAATCCAGCCTGGACCCGCCAAACAACAATGATGGCTGCAACCAAAAAAAAAAAAAAATGGCCGGGCGTTGTGGCAGGTGCCTGTAGTCCCAGCTACTTGGGAGGCGGAGGCAGGAGACTTGCTTGAGCCCAGGAATTGGAGGTTGCTGTGAGCTATGATGCCACAGCACTCTATCCAGGGTGACAGCTTGAGGCTCTGTCTCAAAAAAAAAAAAAAAAAAATAGCCGGGGGTTGTGGTGGGCACCTGTAGTCCGCCAGCTACTCTGGAGACTGAGGCAAGAGAATCACCTTAGCCCAGGAGTTGGAGGTTGCTGTGAGCTGTGACGCCATGGTACTCTACCAAGGGCAATAAAGTGAGATTCTGTCTCTACAAAAAAAAAAAGAAATAAGTAAAATAACAATAATTTTGTCTTTAACAAAACTGAGTCATATGGTGGAGTCACATTCTTTTTCTTTTTTTTCTTGTACTGTCCCAAAGTTGTTTTCTTTTGTTTTTAGTCAAATTTTTTAGTCAAAAAGAATTTGACTAAACTAAACTAAACAGGAAGTATAGTTTCCCTTCATAGAAAAGCAGAAACTCAATGTTATGATGGAGATATCAAAGCTATCAAGATAAAGGGTAGGAGGATCTTCCAGAAAGCACAGAAGACAAACATGCTTTTTTTAGCAGAGAGGATGCAGGTTTGTATCAGGTTCATCCCAGAAAGAAGGAAAACAGGCAGCATCTCAGCAGCTACATAGGCTTCATGGCTGAGGAATATGGTTCACACTGCTCAAGATAATAAGCAGCAGCTCTAGTGACCTAACCAGTTTGATTGTTCTCTTAGAATTAAGCATCTCTTAACCTCTGCCTTTACCTAACCTGCTTTTGTGTTTCTTGCATCCAAAAAATATTATTGGATCATTTCAACTGGATTATTCACCACATAATGGGCAGAATCTCTGTGCCTAGCCCATTATATATAATGTATTATTGTCCAGAAAAGCAAAATCACATGGTACAATGCATAGCTAAGGGTATGATATGCACTTAAGACTCACAAACTTCACATTGTGCAACTAATGACCAGAATTTTTTTATCTGGCAAAATGGAAACTGGACCATTTAAACAACTCCCAATTTTCCCCTCCCCCACCCCCTAGCAACTACTATTCTACTTTCAGTTTCTGTGAGTTTGATCACTCTAGATAACTCGTGCACACGTAAGTAAAATCATATAGTATTTGTGGCTTATTTCACTCATGATAAAGTCCTGAATTTCATCAGTTTGACCACTCTAGATAACTCGTGCACATATAAGTAAAATCATATAGTGTTTTGTGGCTTATTTCACTTATTATAAAGTCCTGAAGTTTCATCCATGTTGTACCATGTGTCAGAACATTCTTCTTGAAGCTGAATAACACTCCATTGCATGTATACACCACACTTTATCCATTCATCCATCCATGGATATTTAGGTTGATACCACTTTTTGGCTAGTGTGAATAATGCTCCTATGAACATGGGTCCATAAATATCTGTTCAAGATCCTGCTACCAATTATTTTGGATATATACACAGAAATGGCATTGCTGGAATCATGCAGTAATTCTATTGCTTATTCATTCATATATTTATCTATCAATTTATTTGTTTTAAGATAGAGTCTCACTCAGTTGCCCTGGTAGTTTGTCATAGTGTAATCATAACTCACAGCAACCTCAAACTCTTAGGCTCAGCCTAAGGAATCCTCTTGCCTCAGCCTCCCAAGTAGCTAGGTACCTGCCATGATGCCCAGCTAATATTTCTATTTTTTTTTAGACAGAGCCTCAAGCTGTCACCCTGGAGAGAGTGCTGCGGTGTCACAGCTCACAGCAACCTCCAATTCCTGGGCTCAAGCGAGTCTCCTGCCTCTG
This sequence comes from Arctocebus calabarensis, assembly GCA_963573935.1. NCBI lineage: Eukaryota > Metazoa > Chordata > Mammalia > Primates > Lorisidae > Arctocebus > Arctocebus calabarensis. The sequence goes on along the minus strand of CAUYON010210205.1, from coordinate 14,494 downwards.
CCTCTCAAGTAGCTGGGACTACAGGCACCCGCCACAACTGGCCATTTTTTGGTTGCAGTCATCATTGTTGCTTTGGCGGGCTGGGGCTGGATTCGAACCCGCCAGCTCAGGTGTACGTGGCTGGCGCCTTAGCCCCTTGAGCCATAGGCACCAAGCCGAATTTTTCTATTTTTAATAGAGATGGGTCATGCTCTTGCTCAGGTTGATCTAGAACTTCAGAGCTCAAGCAATCCACTCCCCCTATAGCTAGGACTACAGGGACCTGCCATGACACCCAGCGAATTTTTCTACTTTTAGTAGTGATGGGTCTTGCTCTTTCTCAGGTTGATCTAGAACAGTGGTTGTCAACATTCCTAATGCCGCAACCCTTAATACACTTCCTGTGGGTTGCAACCCACAGGTTGAGAAACCATGGTCTAGAACTTCAGAGCTGAGGCAATCCACCTGCTTTGACCTCCCAAAGTGCTAAGATTACAGGTCCCAGCCTCTATTTGTAACATTTTTGAACAACTGCTATATTTTCTTTTCTTTTTTTTTTTTTTTAATAAAGAGACAGAGTCTCACTTTGTTGCCCTTGGTAGAGTGCCGTAGCGTCACAACTCACAGCAACCTCCAGCTCTTGGGCATAGGGGATTCTCTTGCCTCAGCCTCCCAAGTAGCTGGGACTATAAGTGCCCGCCACAACGCCTGGCTATATTTTTTGGTTGCAGTTTGGCCAGGGCCGGATTTGAACCCTCAGTATATGGGGCCAGCGCTCTACTCACTGAGCCACAGGCGCCTACCTATATTTTCTATTTATGTTCCTACCCATAGTGCATAGGGTTCCAATTTTTTCACATCCTTGCCAACCCTTGTTGCTTTGAGGTTTTTTAACAGCAGCCATCTTAGTGGGTGTGAGGTGGTATTTCATTGTGGTCTTGCCCATCCTTTTGCAGGGGCCATGCTAATCTTCTCTGTATAATTCCAGTTTTAGTATATGTGCTGCTGAAGTGAGCACATTCATTGTGGTTTTGATTCATATTTCCCTAATGATTACTGACGTTGATCTTTCCATTTGCTTCTTGTCCATTCATATACATCTGGAGAAATGTCTATTCAAGTCCTTTGCCCATTTTTTTATCAAGTTGTTTTTGTTGTTGTGTTAATGGCAGTTCTTTTTACATTCTGATATTAACCTTTGATCAGATACAAGAATTACAAACACTTTTTTTCCTTTTTCTAGGTTGACTTTTCACTTTGCTTTTTGGGTTTTTTTGTTTGTTTTGTTTGTCTGACACTCTGTAGCCCTGGGTAGAGTGCTGTGGCATCACAGCTCACAGCAACCTCAAACTCTTGGGCTTAAGTGATTCTCTTGCTTCAACCTCCCAAGTAGCTGAGACTACAGGTGCCCGCCACAACACCCAGAGACAAGTTCTCAGCTCTGGCTCAGGCTGATCTCAAACTGTAAGCTCAGGCAATCCACTGGCCTCAGGTTGCTAGGACCTACAGGCATGAGCCACCAGGCCTGGCCTTTTCATTTTGTTGAGTGGATTATATGCTTGGATGTTCAGAAGTTTTTAATTTTTATGTAGTCCAACTTATCTATTTTATGTTTACTGCCTCTGCTTTTGGTGTTATATCCAAGAAATCATTGCCAAATCTGTGTTTTCTCCCAAGAGGTTTTTTATTTGTTTGTTTTGTGCAGTTTTTGGCCGGAGCTGGGTTTGAACCTGCCACCTCTGGCATATGGGGCTGGCACCCTACTCCTTTGAGCCACAGGCACCACCCTCTCCTAAGAGTTTTATAGTTTTAGTTCTTACATTTAGGATTTTGGAGTTCATTTTTTATACTGTATAAGGGTACAACTTCATTCTTTTGCATATGAGTATCTAGTTTTTCCCAACACCATTTTTCCCCCAACACCATTTATTGAAAAGATTGCCTTTTCCTCATTGAATGCTTTGATATATCTCTTGAAAATCACATGCCCCCATATGGAAGGGTTTATATCTCTGTGATTTCTATTATATTCCATTAGTCTACATTTTTGTCCTTATGCTAGTACCACACTATTTTGATTACTATAGCTTTGTAGTACTTTTTAAAATCAGGAAGTGTGGGCTCTCAAACTTTGTTCTTTTTTTTTTGAGACAGAGTCTCACTATGTCACCCTTGGTAGAGTGCTATGGTGTCACAGCTCTCAGCAACCTCAAACTCTGGGCTTCAGTGATTGTCTTGCCTCAGCCTCCCAAGTAGCTGGGACTACAGGTGCCTGCCACAATGCCCAGCAATTTTATGTTGCAGTTGTTATTGTTTAGCTGGCCCAGACCGGGTTTGAACCCGCCAGCCTTGGTGTGGCCAGTTCCGTAATCACTGTGCTACAGGCACCGAGCCTCAAACTTTGTTCTTTTTCAAGATTATTTGACTATTCTACTGATGAGTATTTAAAAATTATTTTTTATTGAGACCGACTCTCACCTTGTTGCCCTTGGTAGAGTGGTATGATGTCATAGCTCACAGCAACTTCAAAGTCTTGGGCGCAAGCAATCCTCTTGCCTCAGCTTCCCAAGTAGCTGGGACTACAGGCACCCACCACAACGCTCAGCTATTTTTGGAAACAAGGTCTCACTTTTGCTCAGGCTGAGCTCAGGAGCTCCACCCACCTTAGCATCCCAAAGTGCTAGGATTACAGGCAGGAGCCACCACACTCAGCCCAAGTTTTTAATTTTTTTTTTTTAAATTCTAACAGTTGGGGCAGCGCCTGTGGCTCAGTGAGTAGGGCGCCAGCCCCATATACCAAGGGTGGCAGGTTCAAACCCGGCCCCAGCCAAACTGCAACAACAACAAAAATAGCCGGGCATTGTGGTGGGCACCTGTAGTCCCAGCTACTCAGGAGGCTGAGGCAAGAGAATTGCCTAAGCCCAGGAGTTGGAGGTTGCTGTGAGCTGTGTGACGCCCTGGCACTCTACTGACGGCGATAGAGTGAGACTCTGTCTCTACAAAAAAAAAATTCTAACAGTTAGTAGTTAGACCTTACATGAAAATCAGGATAAATCTAGAAAATTCTGGGAACAAATAACTGGAATTGCAAGTAGTTGCCATGTACTCTCCAGGTTGCTACTGTCTCCACTCATTTATATAATGTCTGGGCCCTGAAGGCCCTTCTTTCTGTGAGACTTTGAGTCTCCAGAATTATTGGGAAAGCAGATGGAGCCAGAGGACCTACCTAGTATAAGGGAAAGGCAATTGGAACAATAGACTGTAGAGGTCTCGTCAAGAGACTTGGTCAGTGGCTCAGCGCGTGTGGCTCAACGGGCTAAGGCGCCAGCCACGTACACCTGAGCTGGCAGGTTCAAATCCAGCCTGGGCCTGCCAAACAACAATGACGGCTGCAACCAAAAAATGGCTGGGTGTTGTGGCAGGTGCCTGTAGTCCCAGCTACTTGGGAGGTGGAGGCAGGAGACTCTCTTGAGCCCAGGAATTGGAGGATGCTGTGAGCTGTGATGCCACGGCCCTCTGTCCAGGGTGACAGCTTGAGGCTCTGTCTCAAAAAAACAAAAAAAGAATAATTGCCTGGATATAAAAGAAGAAAAATAGACAGTGGCTCATGCCTGTAATCCTAGCATTCTGGGATATCAAGGCAGGAAGATTGCTTGAGGCTGGGAATTCAAGATGAACCTGAGCAAGAATAAGACCCTGTCTCTATAAAAAAAATAGAAAAAAATAGCTGAGAGTAGTGGCACATACCTGTAGTCTCAGCTACTCAGGAGGCTGAGGTAAGGGAACCACTTAAGCTCAGGATTTTGAGGTTGCAGGGAACTATGATAATACTACCAAACTCTAGCCCAGGTGACAGACCAAAACTCTATCTCAAAAAACAACAACAAAATAAAAAACAGACTATGAGGGAAAATGATGATTTTGACTAAATAGCCAAATAAAATATTTTTATGAAAAACTGGAGCATGTTTCCATGAATGCAACCTTTATATTAAGTCTAATGATGAAAACAGACATATAATTTCCTTTTTTCTTTTTGTTTTTGAGACAGAGGAGGCAGTCTCACTCTGTCATCCAGACTAGAGTGCCATGACATCAACCTAGCTCACAGCAACCCTGTGAACTCATGGGTTCAACAGATCCTTCTGCCTCAGACTCACAAGTAGATGGGACTACAGGTGTGTGCAATTTCACTGGGTAATTTTTATTTTTTGTAGAGGAGGTCTCACTCTTGCTCACATTAGTCTCGAACTCCTGCACTCAAGCAATCCTCCTGCCTTGGCCTCCAAGAATGCTAGAATTACAGGTATGAGCCACCCAGCCCAGACTCTTAGGTTAGCTTCTAACAACAACAACAAAGCAAAGCAAAACAAAACAAACCAAGACAGAATCCCCCAAAGCCCACTCACACACTGCTGGAAGCAGTACAAACCAATATGGAAAGTTATTTGTTACATTTTTTTTTTTTTTTTTTTGAGACAGTGCCTCAAGCTGTCGCCCTGGATAGAGTGCTGTAGCATCCACAGCTCACAGCAACCTCCAATTCCTGGGCTCAAGCGAGTCTCCTGCCTCTACCTCCCAAGTAGCTGAGACTACAGGCGGCCCGGCCATTTTTTGGTTGCAGCTGTCATTGTTGTTTGGCTGGCCCGGGGTGGATTCAAACCCTCCAGCTCAGGTGTATGTGGCTGGTGCCTTAGCCCGTTGAGCCACAGGCACTGAGCCATTTGTTACAATTTTAAATCTACATTCACATTGCCTCAGCAGTTTCAATTCTAGGTGTCCATCCCACCCAAATACTTGCATGAGAAACCAAAGCTATATTTGAGAATTTCTCTGCAGTACAGTTTGTAAAACACTGGAAATTGCCAAAACGTTCAATAGGAGAATGGTAAAATTATGGTGCCTGCATACTATACACTATAAAGTCATTAAAAATTACTAGGTAGATATATTTACCCTGACATAGTAAGAAGACAATAAAGTGAAAAGGGCAAGTTTCAAACAGCACCTGTAATGATCCCAATTCAATACAAAAACATATATATATAAAATTATTGCTGATATTTTTGTAATTTAATAAATAAGACTTGTTAGGCTGGGTACGGTGGCTCACGCCTATAATCCTAGCACTCTGGGAGGCTGAGGAGGATTGCCTGAGTCACAGGTTCAAGACCAACCTGAGCCAGAGCGAGACCTTGTCTCTAAAAACAGCCAGGCATTGTGGCAGGCACCTGTAGTCCCAGCTACTTGGGAGGCTGAGGGAAGAGAACTGCTTGAGCCCAAGAGTTTGAGGTCGCTGTGAGCTATGATGCCATGGCACTCTACCATGGGTAACAAAGTGGACTCTGTCTCAAAATGAAGAAAAAAAAGAACGCTACTTAAAAGTGTTAACTTCTGGCTGGTCGCAGTGGCTCACACTTGTAATCCTAGCACTCTGGGAGGCCGAGGCACATGGATAGCTTGAGCTTACTGGTTCGAGCCCAGCCTGAGCAAAAAGCGAGACCCCGTCTCTACTAAAGAAATAGAAAAACTGGGGCAAGAGGATCGCTTAAGCCCAAGAGTTGAAGGTTACTGTGAGCTATGATGCCATAGTACTCTACTCAGGGTGACAGCTTGAGACTCTGTCTCAAAAAAAAAAAAAGAAAAAGAAAAAGCATTAACTTCTATCACTAAAAAGCCAGATTATTCAATAGGACATACTTTCACCGTCGTTGAAACAGGTTTCTATAAACAGAAAAAAAAAAAAAAGGTCAAACAACATAGTTAATGATGGTTTTTAAGGCAACTTAGAGTCCCCTAACTTTGCTGTTGGGGGGACTAATTACTAGCTAAAAGCTTGAATAGGGAGAAGAGAATTTCATAGTTTAATTTTCTAAGTACTACATTCAAATAGGTGTACTGTAAAAGGGCTCCCTCCCATTCACCTTTACCCAGTACCTCACTCTCCCTACAAACAACTATAGTATACATTTCTACACACCCTTCAGAAATATCCTCTGCATACACGAGCAAATAAGTACATTTTATCAATAAAGAATTTAGCTCACTAATACATGAGCTTGAAGATTTTAATTGTATTTTCAATATCAGATTTCATAGTCTTTTTAGCATAATTGTCAAGCAAAGATTTTATAGTCTTTTTTTTTTTTTTTTTTGTAGAGACAAAGTCTAACTTTATTGTCCTCGGTAGGGTGCCGTGGCATCACAACTCACAGCAACCTCCAACTCCTGGGCTTAGGTGATTCTCTTGCCTCAGCCTCCTGAGTAGCTGTAACCACAGGCACCCACCACAACGCCTGGCTATTTTTTTTTGTTGCAGTTCGGCCGGGGCTGGGTTTGAACCTGCCACCCTCAGTATATGGGGCCGGCACCTTACTGAGCCACAGGCACCATCCTATAGTCTTATGCTGATAGTCTCATGAAGGGATTTTCATGCTTCTATCACACTTGCATCTTTCTGAAAGTAGTGGGTATTTCAGTTGGGTTCCTGGGGCTGAAAGAAATACTAAACATGACAATTTTAAGAAACACTAGGCAAGGTAATATCACTGTGAGATTTCTTAGTTAAATTGATCTGACATACATACATGCTTAACCAATGTTAGATTCACAAATGCATAGTTCATGCTACCATATAATTTCAATTTCAATAATTACAACCCCTTAAACAATATTTTAGTTATTTACAGTAAAAATAGGGTATAAATTTTTTTTTTTTTTTGAGACAGAGCCTCAAGCTGTTACCCTGGATAGAGTGCTGTGACATTACCGCTCACAGCAACCTCCAGTTCCGGGGCTCAAAGCGAGTCTCTTGCCTCCGCCTCCGAAGTAGCTGGGACTATAGGCGCCCGCCACAATACCCGGCCATTTTTTGCTTGCAGCCATCATTGTTGTTTGGCTGGCCCAGGCTGGATTCGAACCCACCAGTTCAGGTATACGTGCCTGGTGCCTTAGCCTATTGAGCCACAGGCGCCGAGCCGGGTATAAAGTTTTTTATAAAAGATATTTTAGTTATTGTTTGCTCATGCTCTTAACACTTGCTGGTCTCTTTGCCTGGGACATCCATCTGGATGATGCAAAGTTCTCCTATTCAGCAGCCCAGATCCTCTTCCTTTATTAGCACTTACCACCCAACTTGTTCTTTTATGTTCCTACACAATGAGCTCTTTGAGGGCAGGGACTACGACCCACATGATTTTTACATCACCAGGCCCTAGTACACTGCCTGGAAATACTAGTCTTTTAGTAAGTGTTGGTTACGTTAGGGTAAAATAATATAGATGAATGTAGTGAACTATTTAAAAGATGGCTAACCTTACTACTAAAGAAACTCAAATTAGGACGGTGCCTGTGGCTCAAAGGACTAAGACACTGGCCCCATATGCTGGAGGTTTAAACCCAGCCCCGGCCAAAAACTGCAAAAACAAAGAAAAAGAAACACAAATTAAATCAAGAATTTTTTTTTTTTTTTTTTGGCTCGGCGCCTGTGGCTCAACGGGCTAAGGCGCCAGACACGTACACCTGAGCTGGAGGTTCAAATCCAGCCCGGGCCCGCCAAACAACAATGACGACTGCAACCAAAAAATGGCTGGCGTGGTGGCAGGCGCCTGTAGTCCCAGCTACTTGGGAGGCAGAGGCAAGAGACTCACTTGAGCCCAGGAATTGGAAGTTGCTGTGAGCTGTGATGTCACAGCAGTCTATCTGGGGTGACAGCTTGAAGCTCTGTCTCAAAAAAAAAAAAAAAAATTTTTTTTTAAATCTTTAAGGTTTGCAAAGATTTAACAATAAACCAAGACAGAATCCCCCATATTATAGCAGAGGTGATACTTGACAAGGTAACACTTAAGACTATAAAAACCAGGATCTGTCAACCAAAGCAAAAACACGTAAGTGAAAAAGTGCACTTGGGATAATGGAGATAGTTCTGTGTGACTGGAATAGAGTTCAATTTAATGAAAAAGATAAGGCTGAATAAGTAGCAAGGTAATGCTTCCAGGATAAAGTTCAAAATCCTTAGCCTAACAAGATAGATTTGCACGTACTAAAAGAGGAAAATGTTCTTGAACTAACTTTGAAGCCTCACCCCTAGCCACATTGCAGTTCTGGCTATAGCTAATTACTTGGCAATTTCCTAAAAACATTGTTAGTCTTCTACAACATAGCCTTCCCCTGGACTTTGTCCATGACTGGGAATGCTATCAAAACTCAACTGCTACTTTCCCAGGAAAATTCTGATTCAGCAGGCTGATAGAGGAGCCTCTCTTCTGATGACCTCTATCCAGTTCGTTGACCTGTTTAGCTCCCTACTGAAGTGTGACCTGAACTAGGTTTTTCATACTTGCTTCTCCAGCTTCTTTGGTGCTAAATACTAGTATGTTTGTTATGTTATTGAATAAACAGACTCCATTTCTCATTATGTCTCTGTCCCAACATCTAAAAATTCAAGGACTCACTTTGTAGGATGTAATAGGATTACTCACTTTGTAGGATTCGCGTTCGCTAATCGGTGAAATTTAAAAGTTAGGTCAAATTGTTATAACAAATTGTTACAGTTAAGCCACTGTTGCTACTACCTTGTACCCAAACTGTGTGAAAGCCTGACCAGAAAGAGTGCACGTGGTCGCAAACGTTTCCTTGTTTGGCTCAGTCCCAGCCTCCTGCACTCAATCTCAAACCAGCAAGGTCCAAAGCAGATAACGTGTATCTGCGGCCTGTACTTGCACAAAGAGCTTGAACTACTTGGCGATTTGGTGAATAACGACACCTCGGACTGCGTCTAAGAAAACAGCAAAGGCTCGGCGCCTGTGGCTCAACGGGCTAAAGCTCCAGCCACGTACACCTGAGCTGGAGGGTTCGAATCCAGCCCGGGCCCCCCAAACAATGAAGGTAGCAACCAAAAAATGGCCGGGCGTTGTGGCGGGCGCCTGTAGTCCCAGCTACTTGGGAGGCGGAGGCAGGAGACTCGCTTGAGCCCAGGAATTGGAGGTTGCTGTGAGTTGTGATGGCACGGCACTGTATCCAGGCTGACAGCTTGAGGCTCTGTCTCAAAACAAATAAAAAACAGCAAAAAAACAGGCCTGTGACGTGGATTCTTCAGTGCTAGACACCAGTCTGTTTGTTGTTACTTAATAAGGCTTGCTGGGGGCTGGACCCACACGACCCAACACGGTAAGGGACGCCCAAAGACACTCCAGAGACGGGGTCGGTGAGAGAGGTTGGGGCTGCAGGACTTAGTTCGCAGGAAGTTCCCCTCCGGTGCTTGGCACACAAGCCCTACCCATTTGGGAGCCTCACATTGCCTGGAACCCTCTCATCACCCGGGATACGACTCTGGCCGGCTCTGGCCGGACACTTCCGCACTCTCAGGCCCGCTGGGCGGGGGAAAAGGCTCCAGAAGATTCGAAGAGCTTCGGGAACCCGGACTTGGGCCCCCCCCGCCCCCACAAGGCCTTTCGGCACAGCCCCTCCCGACCCGAGCGCCCCCGCGCCGTTGCCCAGGTAACCGCGGGGCGGTGGCAGCGGCCGGGAGAGGCGGGACTTCCGGCGGGTGACGCACCCGGGCTCGGCTACAAAAGACGACGGCTGCGGCGCGCCGGGCGGAACTTTCCAGAACGCTCGGTGGGAGGTGGAGAGCGGCGGCTGCCCGAGTAGCGCACAGCTAAGCGCTCCTTTCCGCTCCACTGCGTGGGCCTCTGCCCTCTCACCGGTGAGTTCTAGCCCTTGCGCTTCCCCCTGTTCCTTGACTTACTCCAATGGCGGCAGCGGGAAGAGAAGGCAACCGCGATCGGCAGCGGTTGGCCGCGTGGGCGGGAGGCTTGTCGGTTCCTGAATCTACGATTCTCTTTTTGGAGGGCTAGTGTGTGCCTTTCTCACCCCATCTCCCCCACGCAGCGAGTGGGCCCTAGTCTTTCTCTCCGCTTCTAGCCAGAGATCTCTAAAGAGCCGCTGCCTCTGCCTTTTTTTCGTGCGCGCACCCGCGCCCTCTCCTGCGCTCGCTTGGGGGTGGGCGACCCTACGCGCACGCGCAGGGGGAGGTAGGGGCGAGGGGCTGCGGGAGGAGCCGGGCGGAGGCTGCGGCTTGCGTTTTTCTTGTCTCTCCTCCCTCTCTTTGTTGAGGGCTGGGCTTTCCCCTCCGCCCCCTTGATCCAGGGTGGGAGGGAGAAAGGCAGGAAACATTAACGGTCGGCCTCAAGTGCCGGGGGGAAACCTAACAACATGTAAACTCTGCCGGCCTGAGGGGCTAGAGGGGGTCGGGGGGTGAAGCTAGAAGGCTTGTCTAGAGTTCAGTGTTCATAACCATTTTAATAAAGTACTTCTCCACCCACTTGCGTGCTCAGATGTCTGTCTTCTGGGAAGTATGTGGCGTTTTTCAGATTTACCAAAGGCAATGATAATGTAATAAACAATAGACTGAATCTGTTAGTGCTCCCTTGATTGCTGCTGTCATTCACCATCTCTGGGGAACCGAAACGGGAAGAATCCAGATTAACAGTGGTGGTGGTGTGTTAGTATGGACGCTTTCGTGGTGGAGTGTGTGATCCAGCTGCTAGAAAGTGGCTTTTGAATTATTTCCTGACTAGTTTACGGCTAGTCTGTAAAGCTGACAGTTGCAGCAGGAATTATTTACTATTTAGGGGTAAAGTTTAGGGAAGGTGGTGTTCCTATAACCAGATTTGACGAAGAATAGTCCTCTGCCTTAATTCTCATTTAACTGATTAAAACTGACAGTTGAAAGCTGGTTAAGATTGCTTTTTGTTATTAAAGGCTGTAGAAAATGGTGAAAGAAACCACTTACTATGATGTTTTGGGAGTCAAGCCCAATGCCACTCACGAAGAATTGAAGAAGGCATATAGAAAACTGGCCTTGAAGTACCACCCTGATAAGAATCCAAATGAAGGCGAGAAGGTAAGTAATACTTACCCTTAAACACACCTGAATAGTTATTTGCTAAATGAATAGTGTTGGTATTGCTGCTGAAGTTGAATTGCTAATAAAGCGGGTATGCTTAGTAATACTTGTTTTCTTTAAAAAGTGAAATTTATTTCTTTTCTCAAACAGTTTAAACAGATTTCTCAAGCTTACGAAGTTCTCTCTGATGCGAAGAAAAGGGAGTTATATGACAAAGGAGGAGAACAAGCAATTAAAGAGGGTGGAGCAGGTGGTGGTTTTGGTTCCCCTATGGACATCTTTGATATGTTTTTTGGAGGAGGAGGAAGGATGCAGAGAGAAAGGAGAGGTAAGAATAATCTAGGCCTCATGAAGCTAATTAAAATAGCTATTGGTCAAAGCAAACTGACTCATTTTAAAAGCTTGTTTGCATGTTGGCATAATTTTCGTTTTTGTTTTTTGAGACAGATTCTCACTATGTCACCCTTGGGATAAAGCAATTCTCTTGCCGCTGCCTCCCAGGTAGCTGTGACTATAGGCACCTGCCACAGTGCCCAGTAATTTTTTGTTGCATATATCATTGTTAGCAGGCCTAGACTGGGCTCAAACCTGCCTCTGTGTATGTGGTTGGCGCCCTAGCCAGTAAGCTATGGTTGTCAAGCCAGTGTTTTGTTTATAGTGTAGTTTTTTAAAATAAGATTAGATGTAACTAAGCCAACTGAATGGTAACAGATGAATGTTTCTAAAGCTGTTAGAAATATTCAAGTCAAGTTACCAAGTTAAGAGAACAAGGTATATCAGTGTAGTTTTCAAAGCCTTTTTATAGACACACAACTGCCCGCTTCACCCAGTGGTAGGTACAGTGGCCTTTTTCAAACAAGTATGAATTAAAAGTTCAGAAACCTAGGGCGGCGCCTGTGGCTCAGCAAATAGGGCTTCCGCCCCATATACTGAAGGTGGTGGGTTCAAACTCTGCCTCGGCCGAACTGCAAAAACAGAAAAATAGCCGGGTGTTGTGGCGGACGCCTGTAATCCCAGCTATTCGGGAGGCTGAGGCAAGAAATCGCCTAAACCCAGGAGTTGGAGATTGCTGTGAGCTGTGTGACGCCAGGCACTCTACCGAGGGCGATAAAGTGAGACTCTGTCTCTACAAAAAAAAAAAGGTTCAGAAACCTAGACCATCCTCAAGCTCATATAGCAAGCCAACAGAAACAGGGCTGAACGCACAGATTTATTGCCTCCAAATAGCCCATTATCTGTTGATACTTGCTTCAGCTTTATTGTAATAATGTTTAGCAGAAATGTGGCATACAAGCTGTAGAAATATTGCTTATAGGAGTAAAGTTTTGGTTTATGTTTTCGTAAAGAATTGATCTAGGCTCAGTGCCTGTGGCTCAGTGCTTAGGGCGCCTGCCACATACACTGGTGCTGGTGGGTTCAACCCCTACTGGGGCGTGCTAAACTACAGTGATAACTACAAAAAGAAAACAGCTGGGCATTGTGATGAGCGCCTATAGTCCCAGCTACTTAGGAGGCTAAGGCAAGAGAATCACTTAAGCCCCAGAGTTTGAGGTTGCTGTGAGCTGTGACTCTGTCATGAGTGTCACTCTACCAAGGGTGACATAGTGAGAGTCTGTCTAAAAAAAACAAAAATTGGTCTAAAAGTTACTGCTGGCAAACTCTACTATGCTTTAGATGAAGAGATCATTGGGACAGTGCACTTCATCGAACTTCAGAAGCTTTATTTTTCCTTATTCTCATCTCTGTAGAAAGTGAAAAGGGTAGTTTTTAATATGCAAGAACCAACTACAAAAAGGTAGCACTATGAGCAGAAGGGTATAGTTAATGGTACTTTGTGCTTCTTTAAAAAGTAAAGATGTTGGGCAGTGCCTGTGGCTCAAAGGAGTAGGGTGCCAGCCTCATATGCTGGAGATAGTGGGTTCAAACCCAGGCCTGGCCAAAAACTGCAAAAAAAAAAAAAGGTAAGTAAAAATGTTTAAAGAATGTGAGAATTAGGCATAAGGCAATACTGTTTTGTGGTGGATAAAGTCCTTGTAGAAGGATCACTAACTGGGAACTTATTAACTAACTATTGGCAAGTGATTTCATATCTGTAACCTTGGTGTCCTTGTGGGATCTCAACTTTTCATTCCCATTCTAAGGTTTAAATGAGTATGGCACTCTTTAGTAGCCACTGGGCGCATGTGGCTCTTCAAATTCAAGGCAAAAGTAAAAATGCTTTCTGAGTATAGCCACATTTTTGTTTGTACACCTAATGAGCACATTAAGATTAGTAGCTACTATATTACGCAGTAGATGTAAAACAGTTCCATCACTGCAGAAAGTTCTGTTGGACAGCATTGTTATAAAAGGTATGAGAAATTTAGTCTTTAAAACAACCAGTGCTGGCCCAGCAGTGATATTTTCTACTGAATAAGGAAGAAGTAGGAATTGATCAATAAATATATGTATGTAGACTTCCCTAGCCAACCTTGACTAATGGAAATTCACTGTGCTAAAGAATTTTTGGCTGAAAATTGACCATATTGCTCAGTTGTGTTACTAAGTGAATGCTTTCATGTAGAGGGACTAAAATGAGTGTTTGGATTATTGTGAAATGTTCCTATTTAAATAAAATTGGTGTTGCTCTAATGATTTTTTTTGCAGGCAGTATTTTTGATTACCACATTTTTAAAATGACCACATTTGTGTCCTTAGACAAATACTTAAATCTCTGACCCAATTTTCTACTTCTGTAATTTCATCCCAATTTGAGAATCATATGTGATAATGTGGTAAACCTTCTGTATGTGTACGAGATAGTTAAGATGTACCTAGTGGGGCTTATCCTGTGCCAGTTTTTTTTTGGCCGGGGCTGGGTTTGAACCCGCCACCTCCAGCATACAGCCTGGCATCCTACTCCTTTGAGCCACAGGCGCCACCCTGTAACATCTTAAGTAGATTTTTAATGAAAAATATTTTGTTTTAGGTAAAAATGTCGTGCACCAGCTCTCAGTTACCTTAGAAGATTTGTACAATGGTGCCACAAGAAAACTTGCTCTGCAAAAGAATGTGATTTGCTGGCTTGGCGCCCGTAGCACAGTGGTTATGGTGCCAGCCACATAACACCAATGGTGGCGGGTTTGATCCCCGCCTGGGCCAGCTCAACTACAACAACAAAAGGAACAATGATATTTGAAGAGAAGATTTACATAGGAATAAAAATTTCATTTAAAAAAAAAAAAAAAAAAAAGAATGTGATTTTCGACAAATGTGAAGGCCGAGGTGGCAAAAAAGGAGCAGTAGAGTGCTGTCCCAATTGCCGAGGTACTGGAATGCAAATAAGAATTCATCAGATAGGACCTGGAATGGTTCAGCAAATTCAATCTGTGTACATGGAGTGCCAGGGCCATGGAGAACGGATCAGTCCTAAAGATAGATGTAAAAGCTGCAATGGTAGAAAGATAGTTCGAGAGAAGAAGATTCTGGAAGTTCATATTGACAAAGACATGAAAGATGGCCAGAAGATAACATTCCATGGTGAAGGAGACCAAGAACCAGGATTGGAGCCAGGAGATATTATCATTGTGTTAGATCAGAAGGACCATGCTGTTTTTACTCAACGAG